>JAQIXJ010000402.1:0-36087 GCA_034700185.1 Phthiracarus laevigatus
CATGTTTGAGCTTTATCTTGAGCTTGAGCTGGCTTAAGCTAGCTTGCCTGAGCTTGAGCTTTCTGCCATCATTAATTTTAAAGTGATGTTATATTTTTGTTTAATAAAATACGGCATAAACAGCGCTATTGTTTAATTGCAATTATACGGTGCCTAAGCTTATAGGCCTAAATAGCGCGTACCCGATGATCATTCAAATTTGACAGAAGAAAATTATAAAAAATATATAATATAGAAATATTTATAGTTTAAATTAAAAGTTGACGTTTAGTGCTTTTACAACCAAATCCACGCATTTAGCGATCAAATGCCACTTAATGTCACGAAATTTATAACTGAATGTGAATATAAGTCAAATGGCAATTGTTTTGAAGTAAAATTCATAATGAATTATAAATAATAAAACTTCTTAATTTTGATTTAATGTAATGTTATTAAAACGTACTGATAGTGTCAATCAGAACGTCTACGGAACGCTTACTGTGAGATTTTATTAAAATATGGTCCAAAATCATTCCATTATTTCGGTGATAAGACGATAATTTTTTCGTTTCGAAATTATGAAACACTTCACATTCATTCATTGAAATTGAAGTTTTTTTCAGTTTTTGGCCAAATTAATTATTGTCTCACACCAAAACTCGTCGGTTTTAACGAATAAGTTTTAATTTACAACTTTTAAATGCTTATATCTCGCAAAATTTGAAAACAACTGAAGTTTAGGAATTGGGCGATATATATGACGGTTAATACTTCATAGATCGTACAAATGAAAGTTTTTTAGCTCACTTTTTTAAGAAAAAGGCGAGCTTATGGATTTGAGCATGTGTCTGTCCGTATGTGTCGGTGTCCGCTCTACCTTAACCATTGAACTTACCGCGTATTTTATATTAATTAATTTTGAAATATTAGGAAACTGTAGACTGTTTTAAGAACACATTTTATAAATAAATTTATTAGCTTAGATTAACTATAAAAAGTGCTGTCTATGAATGTGAGGTTCTTGTTATAGCCTTGAATAGTGCGAATGAAAAAAGTACGGTAATAAAAAAGTTTTATTGCTTGGCGTACGTATTGCTTAGTCAATTGTTAGTGTGTATGCCCATTCAGTCCCCTAAAAACTTTCATATCGTCGATCACGGATATACATCGCCAAAACAGATTATATTTAATTTATAAAAAAATACAATCTTAGAACCAGTTTTAAAGTCTAAAAAACGTATTATTGTTACGCTAAACCGAAGCAAAAATTTAACTCTATTACGTTAATATAGTTGAGATAAAAATTAAATATTTTCATTTTTATTTTATTAATTTCTGATTAAACAAATACAGCAGTTATTAAGCCATAGAAACACCGCTGGGTTGCAATTGACCCATTTCTTTCTGCTTTGCTTTCTCCAATTTAGTAATTTTGGCTCGAGATTTGTTGCCCAACTGTCCGCCACCCCATTGACGACGTATCTCATCGAATCGGTCGTTGAAATTAGTTCGAATCACTTCAACCAATTTGGTTAAACTAACCTATTATTAATAAATAAGTTTAAAATTAAATCGTTCTCGTAATTTAAAAAAAATCAAATTAAAAACATTCAACACAAATCGCATCGCAAACATTTATCACAAAAAAAATTCACACTCAAGACAATTGTGACGCCAATCAGATTTAGTATGGGATATAACACTTACTTTATCTTCTGGATTGATGGTAGTAATAGCGACCGCAGCGCATGTTTTGCGACGCGTAACGTGACCGAGACGTGAGAGACCTCCGCGAACCACGCAATACGGAACACCCATTCTTCTGCAAAGCGATGGTAAATGAAGCACTATTTCGATTGGTTCCACATTTGCCGAAATCGCCACTAATTGAGCCTTTTTCTGCTCGACCAGTGTTGTCACTGTATTCACTCCTTTAAATTAAATAATAACGTAAATTACATATAACACCAGTTTTACCAATAGATTTGAGTACAAGTGTTAAGAAAGCGTTCACATAGTGTTTGTAATGTTAACAAAAACTGATACCCGAACGTATAACAGGCGGTCGTTTTGATGGCGCCGTATCTTTTCCGGCAGCCTTTGATTCTGCCTGCTTTCGAAGACGATCTCTCTTCGCTTTCTTCGATTCCGATCGGTATTTGTCCAAAAATTTGAACAATTGAGTGGCTTTAATAAATATCAGAAATAAATAAAACGAATAAATCGATACTGAATTCTAGAACATACCTGTTTGTCGATCTAATAATCCATTTCTAAATTGGTTAATGGTTGGCGGAATTTTTAATCGTTGATAGAGAATAGCCTTTTGTCTTTGAACGCGTATATATCGCGGCCATTTGAAGAATCGAGTTAAGTCACGCTTTGGCTGGATATCACCGCCTATTAAATTATTTCATTAAAAACATTAATTCATACGAATACACGATTATAGTTTGATTATCACATACCAATTGCAAAGTTTTTCGGCTTCTTCTGAATCAGAGGATCAACCGTTTTCTTTTCTTTAACCGATTTTTGCGCAACACTTGGTGGAAGTGGAGCTACTTTTTTCTTAATAATCTTCTTAACCTTAATGTAAATAATGGAATAGATATATATGCATATAATAAAATCAAATGATTAATACCTTCTTCATTATTATTATTTAACTTAAACAGACAACATGTACAGGAAAAGGAAGCAAACAATACCACAACTTATCAACATATGCTCCAATACTCTATCCATTCATATAATACGTTAGGAAATTCGATGTATCGTTTTATATCACATAAATTTCCACAATTACTGTACTCGTATTTTGGTGGGTTTTTAATTATACGTAACAGATAAGATTTTGGTTAAATCCTAAATTTTATCAAAAACAATATTCTATAAAAATACTTTATGACCAGTATTTTAAAAAGACCCCATTTTACATATAATATCTACACAGCTAGAAGTTAAGAAAATAATAAAGTGATTTTTTGGGAGCAGTTAGAACCTTAATGTTGACAGTACTTTAAAATACTAATATCGACAAATTATTAATTATAACTTTTTTAAAATTCCTATAAAGGAAAAAGCTTTAAAATACTTAAGTATATTAAATTACTTTATTTATCCGCAAGACTGAAAACATTTTTGGGGTTCTAACGTTTAACCTTTAAATCACCGTGAATTGTAACGGTGTGCACTTTAACTAAAAGAATTAATTATAAATGAATTAAATTATTGTTTTAAAGAATTTAGAAATTGAGAACAATAACATATTAAATTTCATATAATAAACATTATAATTTTGAACATACTTAGCTTTCCACTATTATATAAAATTTTCTTCTTAACGTATTTTAATGTTCCAATCTAAGTACTTTAAAATACTCTATTTCTAACTGCGTAAGAATATGTAAAAGGATAACAGATGCCAAAATTTTCAAAAAATTCAATCCTTATCATAATAGTTTATCAAATTTATCAAATCAAATATTGCATAAAAACAATTACCCAAATTTAAATAACTATTTTTTCACTTTTGTCGGAAAAAATTACGGAATTTTCTATCCTTTGGATCGGGACTACATTTAGAAGATTTTTTTTGGCTGATCCTCTGAAACATCCTAAAGCTTACTCAACGATTCTTATCCCTAATAGTGGTGAGCTTCGGCTACAAATTGGATTTCTGGATCTATAAAAGAGCTGAACTTGTGTTTAAGCTTCATTGATCTAAGACATTAAACACATTGGTTTTGATGGACAATTTTACCATTTCCTGTAAAAAATCAAAATTTTGAGGATTTTCCCCCCAATTCTTCTAAGAGACAGCTTAATTAATTAAAGGGAAAGAAATGATATTTTAAATCCCATGCAATAACGGTATATACGGTAAATATTATACTGTACAGTACTCACTAGTTTGCCTTTCTTTCATAGATATAATCTAACATTTGGTTTATTGTGATTTATTTCAAATTTGAAAAGTTATTATATTTGTATATTTAGTAAATCAATTAATAACTCAATAATGATTAACATTTACCGATCGTTTATAAATACGATCAGATTGAGGCCAGTTTTACTTAATTATAATTATAAAAATATGCCATATTGTCATCAAATCAGTTCAAGTATTGACAGTAATGTATGTAATGAATCATATTTAAAATTTACGTATATTTCTATAATATTTAACTTTCATTTAATTTATTGATGAACAGCCACAGCAGTCTGAAAATGAGTCTGAAAATGAACCAATTGATGACAAACTATATAAAAAAATTGTGGTTGAAGTGAGAAGTGCTGAACCGGCGGTTATTCAAAGTTACCACACGTTTGTATCACTCGTTGCTAAAGAGTTAGGAATTACTCACACCCGAAGGTATGACTACAATAACAATGGTTTACGAAATCAATTTTTATAACCGAAGTGCGATTAATTTATACTTAAATACCACAGTTGGGAACCTTTTCGATACATTCAAAGAAAAACGTTATTGCGTTCCGCTTTTGTTAAGAAAAAATATCGGGTTCAGTACGAATTTCGTAATTACTTCAAAGCAATGGAATTCAAACACTTAACGGGTTCAACTGCTGACACTTTTATCGAATATATTGAACGCAATCTTCCCGAAGGAGTGGCGATGAAAGTTTATAAAACTGCGATCGAAGCTCTGCCCACGCATATCGTGGCTCCAAACCCATCATAAACATTTCAATCGTTTTCCGAAAAATTAGTTTACATTTTACTGATAATCTTTAATTTTAATATAATTAATTAATTGTGTTTTGTTTAAATAATAAATAGTAATATTTAATAAAATTAAAAGCGATAATGTTGTTAAGTGTTATTGATAAACGACCCCCGAATGTAGAAACAATGCAAAAACAAAACAATTCGTACGAAACCAAACAACAAACTGGTATTCATGTGCACTCATTTAGTTTATTGCATTTTAACGATGGACTCGTGAACCATGGATGGTAATGGCAGGTATGATTAGCCCAATATTGTATTGATTTGATGCGATAATGTGTGAAAATATTATGTTAAGGAGCCATAGCTAAATATCATTGTAATTATTGCGAAGAGGATATCACTAACATTCGCGTCAAGTGTTCAGAATGCCCTGATTTTGATTTATGTCTTCAGGTATTTATTCCATTCATATCTAACTAATGTAAACGCGTTTTAATTCTAATTTTTTGTTAAGTGCTTTTCCTGTGGCGCAGAAATCGGATCTCATAAGAGTAAACATTCGTATCAATTAATAGTAAGTGAAAGCCATTTGTTACGTAAAACAACGTTAACTGTACAGTACATGACAACGAATCGAAACATTTCCCTATTATTGTTAGGGACGGTTCAACACATTAGTTGTGTAATAACTAACTTATTTCATCTAATATTATATATAATCGTTTATTTATTATGGTTAATTATCATCCATTAAATAATGGTTAAATTAATATAATTCTATTTATAATTCATAACACCCTCTAATATTTGAAAAACTTATGAAGTTTTACTTTATATAATAATCGAATACAACGAATAATTTTAGTAAATTAAATATTAGCGAATAAACAAAAACCAATGAATTATTTCTCGTAAATTTTATCGTTGTTTAGCTTGATATCAGGGATGCCAGTTATTCAGAGTTAATTAATTGCACGATTGACAAACTTACTGCCATTATTTTTTGTTTAAAGTATATTATATTAACCTAATTTCGCATTTCCGTAATGGCATCAAAACGATTATTGGAACAACAGATTAAAAAATTATTATTTTAATGTTAGGCGTATTTATTCTGGGTATAGAAGTATGATGGAAGTATAACGAGAATATTTATATCCGTTTTAAATCTAATGACGGACAAAGAGCTATCACTATAGCTCATTACTTGTTAATTGCCGCCCTTTTAAATCAAATGATAGCAATCAAACAATCGATCACCGCTTAAATAAAAAATCACGATGATTTTGAAATGATGGGATATTAATTGTTAAAACTTAATTATTAACTTAGGATTGCGGAACATTTCCTATATTTAGCGCGTGCGATCGATGGCGAGCTCTGGATGAAGTTGCGTTATTAGAAGCTATAGAACAATATGGGTTTGGAAATTGGACTGATATTGCAGACAGCGTTGGAATCAAAGACTTATCAGCAGACGATGCTAAAGAGCATTATACTCAGTTTTATATATTGGGCAATATTGGTAGAGCTTTGTGGGCTAATATTGATAATAATTCGTTAGTAATGAAAGATCACACGTGCCCAATGGATTGTCCACTATCTCCAAGTCTAACCACACCTTTACCTGCCGTTACTGAAGTGAATCAGAAAGAACAAGACGCTCTCGGATATTTGCCTAAGAGGGACGACTTTGAAAGAGAGTACGATAATGAAGCTGAATCTCTCATATCAACCATAACAATGACTGGTAATGAGGACGACGAGTTAGAATCTGCATTAAAACTCGCGCATATTAGTATGTATCAAAGAAGATTAATGCAAAGGTTTCGTAAAAAGCATATCGCAAGAGAGTATGGTCTAGTCTATCAGTTTTTTAAGAGTCATAACTCTCAAAAAGATCAAAATCAGACTTCGCTTAATAAAATTAATATTAATAATCTTAAAAAGAAAAGTAGTCAAACGCAACACAATGAAAATAATTGCATGTTTGACGATAAATATAAACCATTGTTGCGATTCGAAACGTACGAAGAGAGTCGTGAATTAATGCAGAATTTGCAACGCGAAAAGGAATTGAAAGCAAACATTAAAGAGTTGATGAGGTTTAGAAAGAATGGGTTAAAGAAACTTAGTGAATGCAGTGCCTTTGAATTGGCTCGAAATAAGCGCGAAAAAAGGAAAGAAAATAAAAAGAAATCGGTAAGTGATTATCGGTGTTGTCTTAAAATTATATTAGATTATTATATAACTTAGTTTTCAGATTTCAAACTCAAGTACTGGCTTCGGTCACAAGCGATCGTTATCAACGGTCAAAAAAGAAAGCGTAGAGGCAAAAGAAGAAACCAACTCCAACTCATCTCACATCGGAAGAAAAGGCGGAGGAAAAGAGTCATTTGATTTGAGCAAGAATAGTGATATGAATGAACAATTTGATGTTTTAACACTACCTGGTTCTAGACTATTATCGGAGAGGGAGAAGAAATTATGTACTAATATGCGTCTTCGGCCGTCGCAATATATTACGCTCAAAACTATTATTCTAAAGGTAATGATATTTTCTATATTTTAGATGAAACTTTTAATATTTTGTTTCCTAATTAATTTAGGAATATTCGCAAAAACGAAAAAGTTTATCGACAAGTAAGACAAGTTTGGAAAATATAGATAAAACACTGCGACGCAAAATAGTCAACTTTATGGTTAAATGCGGATGGATTTCATCGTATTGATTGCGGATTGTTGTTTAGACTATGATTATAAGCTTATTTGTGATTGAAAGCAAAAAATGGTTTTCTTGTTTAATGTTAATTATAAAAATAACATTATTTATTTATATATATTTATTATTAAATATATACCATGAATTATTTTTAAAGGTTTATATTATGGTTTAATTTTTTATTAATAAATGCAAAGCGTATTTTGAAAACTATTTATTTCAATGAAACTATAAAAAAGAATATCTTTCTGCATTGTAATGCTGAACAATATGGTATTTAACAAACATTTTCAAAACATATGATGACTTGAAGCTTTAAGGATTAAAAAATTTTATACTTTAACTTTTAACAACTGCTTTACTTTAAAAATTATATGCCAGTAAAAGCTTAAATAAAATTCAAATCTGAATATACCTACTCTAAATTTGTTTGGTTAAAAATTTCTTGAGTAAAAACACGAAGTAATCTGTTGAGTAAAATTTTTAGTATTCCAAACGGTTTAAGATAGATTATCAATAGTTTCTTTATAAAATTTTCTAAAATGGAATTTTACCTTTTATTTGGGTAAAAAAATAAAATTTTAGCTTAAGTCAGTAAAGATTTATCTGACACGTTAAATTTTAATAAGATGGTGGCAACTTTATTCTTTAATCTGTACAGTTCTGATAAAGAAAAAGAAAATTTAATATTTTTGATAAAAGTTAAAATATTTTTCATTAAAAACAAAATAAAACATTTATTTAAATCCAGTTTAAATATAAAGTTTTCTTTAAATACACATAAATACATACAAAATTTTTAAAATTAGTTATAAATTTAAATTTAATTGTAATAATTAATTGTAATTGTATTTAATCCATATATTTTTAATTCCGAAAGTTATAGACGATAAGAAAAAGTTTTATTTCCGGAAAAGTCTGATTATATTCTAAATTTGGATGATAAAGCTTGCGAATAACTATATAATAATTATTTTTTATAATTATATCAATGATTAGATTCATTTAAGACTTCAGGTGTTTTAATAATTCATTACAAGTTCAATAAAGCCTAATTCAAATGCGAGATACATAGTTATTTCAAATTTTTATCACACTTTTCTATTAAATAAACATTTTTGTGGAGTAATTTTGTCCAAAAACAAATAAATTAGAAACTAAAAGCTTTTAACATTAAATAGAAAAAAGCCCACACACCATACTAATTGATGTACTTAAGCAAAAATTAAGAATGTGTGGGTATTATTGATAAAGTGATATATGGATATATGAAATAAACTTAAAAAAGGAATAAAAGTTTTGAACATTAAATGATTCATGTAAAATATTTAGCTCATTCGATTTATAGAGTTGTCATGCTATAAGAACTTACAATTCACAATATGTTAATACAATGTCGTCTCTTCATATAACAAATTAGGTTTTTATTGTAAAAAGTGTGAGGCATTGTAGAACGTTTACCAAAATTCACGCACCAAAAAAGGCGGGTTTACCCTTATAATTGTGTGCTGATAATGATTTTGCTGCAAAGCAATCGAAACACTCCAGTGCCTGGCTATGCAACAGTTTGGTTCACTGTTAATGTGAATTTTTTGTTGTATTCAAATAATAATTCAAAAATTTTTTTAATATTGTGCATTGTTTATGTGACAATGCATTAGTTTATTAAAATATTATATTGTTGTTGTATTATTAATCGCTATTCAAAATGTTAAATCACATCTATATTAAGTTATTTTATTTGATATGTTTGCATTCATTATATTGTTTTAATAGAGTTAGTTCGCAGAATCAAAACTTTGATAAAGTGTTTGAACACAACCAAAAGTATGAACTTATATTAACTTTATATAAACTATTTAGTTTTAAATGCTTTATTTTCAGGCAGATTAGCAAACGTAGCGTACAACCACTTGCATCTATCAAACCAAACGTAAGCAGCGGAAGAATGGTGTGTTCATTTTTTATGTAATCAATTGTATGAGTTTGACAATTTTTGACAATTAATTATTTTATGTACTTATTTTAAACTTTTAAAACTTATTTTAATACAACATCGTTTTGTACAGAATTTCAGCGTACTTTTATGCCTAATACCAGACACTGCAGTGTTTCCATTACTTTACAGTATTCACTATCAATGGCTTTAACCGTTGATATTTTAGATGATATTTTTATAAACAATTGAATCACACATAAAATTCTGATCAGAGTTATTCAAAACTTATTTATTCGAGCTATAGCTTATTATATACATTTGCATACAAATTATAATTATAATGAGTTCTAAAGTGCAAAAACATTTTTAATTAAATTGTATGTAATGTATATAATAAGCAGAGATGGGATTTTGATTCACCATAACCACAAAGAATTAATAAATGTCGTTATAACCACCAAATATTTAAAACAAGCGTTTATGTGACCAAAAAAGTATTTTTATGAATATAAAATGCTAAATAAGATCTCATTTTCAAAAATGTCTTTTAGCTCACTTTGAAAAATCAGTTTTTGGATTTGACATGTCCGTCTGGATGTGTGGATGTAGACTTTTTTAAATTTTTTTCAACTTTTTTGACTATTTTATTTATATTGATTTTTATAAAATTTTATATTTTTTCTTTATTTCTTGTGAAAATACATTTTTCTAAAAATTTTTTGACTTTTTTTTGAATTTTTTAAATTTTTATCATTTTAAATGTTAAGCAAAAATATAATTTCTTTTGGCGTAAAGTAAATGCAATTAATTTCTAATCACTAAACTAATGTACAAAACTACTCACTTAAAAAATTTTAGAATCAAATTGAGCGCATTACTAATGTTTATTGGATTTAAAAATAAAAAAAAATTAAATTTTATATGAAATATTATACTATTTTACATAATAAATAATAAAATTTTAATTAAAATGATTACTTTTAGTACATAAATAAATTGTATCATAAAAATGATAAATTGTCTTTCATTTTTAAACAATAAAATAAAAGCTATTTTAATAAGTTTTCTAATTAAGTAGGAATTTATTAAATAAAGAAATTAGTTGCTTAAAATTTAACTAGTTTTTCTAAAATTTAAATTAAGTTTAGCTGAGTTTTGTTACCACTAAAAAGTTTAGTTTTTACCAAATAACCACCAAATTTGATAAATAGTTATTCCCAAAAATCACATCTCTGATAAAAAGCTAAGCTTAGAATAAATAAGTTTTGAATAACTCTGATCAGAATTTTATTTATGATTCAATTGTTTATTTATATATGATGCTTCTCATTTAAACCATTGATAATGATTACTGTGAAGTAATGGAAACACTGCAGTGTCTGGCATTAGACATAAAAGTACACTGAAATTGCGTACAAAATTATGTTGTATTAAAATAATAGTTTAAAATATGCTCAAACAACAAAAATAAAAGTTTTTCTACATTACTAACTAATATATGCTTTCTAAAACTTAATAATCCTTTAATTGAGAAAATTTTAAAAATATTACTTCCATAATATTGTATAAGTTTTTTCCATTTACTATTACTATAAAATTCTTTCATTATTATTTGGTGTTAATTATAAAAGCAATAATTTTACTATAATTTTAGCTATCAATTATAATTTGTCAATCAATCAAAAGCTGTTTATTTATTCCAGAATTGATAAAATTATTTATTGTTTCGATTGTAAAGCAAAGGCAATATGAGCTAAAAATTGTCAGGAAATGTTTAATAAGTGTTAATAGGAACTTGTAGATAAGAACGCAAATGAAAATGATTAAGTTATGGGATATTATGAATGAATTTAATTAATATCAAGAAAGGAACTGTTTTGACTTAACTTTTAAGGCTAAACAAACTCTTAATACTAAATACTGTACCAGATTATGTCAAATAAATTATATGTTAGTGTAATACTCTAATACGCAATTACGCGATTAGAGAAGTAGAGCTTGCCTTCACATATTTGATTTGAATAAAATAACAAAACCACAAAACATACTTTAATAGTTTCAAATTAGAAATCTATATCCATTTATATCAAGACAAATCCGTGACTGATAGGCAATAGCTTAAAATTCACTCGCGTTTTTTAGATTCCAAGCTCTCAATAGACCTCATTCATTAACTTTTCAATTAAATCCTAATGTAATACAATGTATAACATATGAATGGAAATGAAAAATTGTTTTCTTTACCCATGAATTACATGCCTTATGTACTGTTAAAAATAAAATACATGGCACACAAGAAAATGCGAACAATTAATCAAATTATAGAAAACATGTAAAAATAGAAATTCAAAATTTTCGTTTATTTTACAACATTTTCTTGGCATATGTATATAACTTTTTACAAGTTATTCACACTTACATATTTATAAATTGATTGATTAATAATTAAGTTGAAAGCGCAATAAAAGACTATATTGTCTAAAATATGGAATCGGAAAATCAAATTTTAATAGATAGCTAACAATTGCTATTATGATTAACACAAAAGGAAGGCGTAGAATGGATTACTACCGAATGGAGTGCTTGCGATGTTCAATGTGGATCTAAACTTCAGACTAGAAAAGTTATTTGTGGCAAAGAAGATGGTACGATATTTCCCAACGAAGTCTGTGATAACAATCGCATTCCAGAAACGTCACGAAATTGTCTAGAACTTCCAGCATGCGTTTCATTGTGGTATACGTCCGAATGGAGTTCTTGCAGCGTTAGTTGCGGTGAAGGTCTTCAGACGAGGCACGTGTTTTGTGGTCATGTTAATGATAGCGGAGAAATAGTGGTCGACGACGAGTTCGAGTGTAGCACTGAGATTCCTCAAAATGTATCGGTCTGTAAATTAACTAAATGTAAAGGAGTTTGGTTTATGGGTCCGTGGGAACGATGCACAGGTTACACATAGACTTACACTATGCTTTGGTCAAAATTATTAGATTTCTATTTTTACCTTTAAATTGATAGTTCCATGTGGTGGCGGACAAAAGGCGAGAACAGTTATGTGCCTCAATGATAACGATGAGATTGTCGATGATAACCATTGCGATTCAAGTCTAAAGCCTTTAATTAAAGAAGATTGTAATGCGCATCAGTGCGATGACGACCAGTTAATGGCTATCGGCGGATGCAAAGATGCACCGAATGGCTGCTGTCCCGATGGATTGACTGCTGCTGGAAACAATTATAATGATTGCCCGCCAGTCAATATCACTGGTGGCTGCGAATCAACTGAATTTGGATGTTGCAAAGATATGATTACTGGCGCATTCGGTCCATTTCAAAAAGGATGTCCTATTATCGAAACTACCGATAGTTCTATTGAAAGTACAACAATGGTTAGCATTAATGAAACAGAATTACCAGACATTCCTTCCGAAGCTTGTATTGACGATGGATCAGGAGAAGAAGGCTCGGGTGCGGGAGAGCTTTGTTTAGACAGAACTGCACCCGCTTTCGAAATTCCTACAACTAATTGCTCGAATACGACATATGGTTGTTGTTCTGATAATATTACTGCCGCTTTTGGACCAAATTTTGAAGGTTGTCTAGAAGGTAGCGGCGAAATCACCGAAGAAACATCAAATATAACCGATTCGACTGAAATAATTAGTACGTCTACAGAAATATTTGACACTACAGAAACAGAAACAGAAACGGTGACAAATTGTTCTAATTTGGAATTCGGTTGTTGTCCCGATAATAAGACTCCAGCCACAGGTCCAAGATATTATGGTTGTACATGTGAACAATGTAATGCACTTCAATCCGCGAACATGTCTATTGAATTTTTAAAAATTACTTTTTAATTATCAGTTCCGAGTGGTTGCTGTCAGGATCGATATACACCTGCAAGAGGTCCCGATTTTGATGGTTGCATATGTAGTCGTATGCTATATGGGTGTTGTAATGATGGTATATTTAATAATATTACGATTAATTGAGTGGCATTTAAAGAATATAATCATTGATTTTAGGGGTCACAGCAGCCACTGGTCCTAATTATGAAGGATGCAACTGCGAGGCGTCATCCTTTGGTTGTTGTCCAGATATGGTCACTTTTGCAAAAGGTCCAAATTTTGCTGAATGTCCCTGCGATTCTTTGACGTATGGCTGCTGTCCGGGTTCTAAAACACCAGCAACAGGTCTTAATTTTGAAGGTTGTTCTTGCGCTAACACACCTTTTGGTTGTTGTCACGATGGCGTTACCGTAGCATATGGACCAAAGTTTGAAGGCTGCCCGTCAGGCCCATCTCTTGACACGAAATTGTCTACAGAAGTTTGCGGACTTTTGAGGGAAAGGGGTTCGTGCAGAAATTATACGGTAAAATGGTATTTTGACATCAGTTACGGCGGCTGTAATCGATTCTGGTATGGCGGCTGTGAAGGCAACGGAAATCGATTCTCGTCTCAAGAACAATGTGAAAGAGCGTGCGTCACACCAGAAGGCGTTGAAAGGTGTTCTCTGCCAAAAGTGAGTGGTCCATGCAATTCTTCATATGTTGCATGGCATTATAACGCTGATAGAAGAAATTGCGAGAACTTCTTATATAGTGGTTGTTTAGGAAACACTAATAGATTCGAAACTTTAGCGAAATGTGAGCAATCGTGTGTACAACAGGAAACGTTATTAGACACGTGTGAACAGTATCCATCAGTTGGTTTGTATTTTTTCAATTAATCTAAAAAATGTGATTTACCGTAAAAGCTTTTAATTAATAGGTCCATGTCGTGGCAGTTACCCACGATGGTACTATAGACGTGAAGACGGACAGTGCAAACAATTTGTTTATGGCGGTTGTAAAGGAAATAAAAATAATTTTCAAACAGAATCTGAGTGCAGAAATGCTTGTGGTTCTCAAACCCCACAGGAAATCTGCGCGCTTCCGAAATCAGCGGGAGTTTGTTTGGGCAATTTTCCGCGATGGTATTTCGATAACAATTATGGCGTTTGCAAAGAATTCACTTATACTGGATGTGAAGGAAATAAAAACCGTTTCGTAGACAAAGCTGCATGCGAGCGATTATGCAATCAAACTAAAGTACTATCATTTACTGACAACATATGCGCATTGCCTAAAGCTGAAGGTCCGTGCAGAGCAGCTATCATTCAATGGTACTTTAATGCCGAAACCAGTCGATGCGAACGATTCTATTTTGGTGGCTGCGAAGGTAATGCTAATCGTTTTGAAGACAGGGATGGCTGCGAAAAAGCGTGTATCGCAAGAGTTATATCTCAACGAAATATTTGTGATATGCCTAAAGAAGCTGGTAATTGTTATGATTATAGAGAAAGATGGTATTACGAAACCGAAGATAAAAGATGCCATCGTTTCTATTTTTCTGGTTGCGGTGGAAATGAAAACAATTTCGCCAGTTTTCAAGAATGTTATCAAAGATGTGACCGACAAATCACTTTATCGACCGAGCCTTCTATAATCGAATTCAAAACCGAGTTTTGCTTCAAATCGTACGATACTGGACCATGCAATCGAAACGAGATTCGATGGTTTTATGATAAAGGAGATGGTGTTTGTAAAGAGTTTCTGTATGGCGGATGTGAAGGAAATGAAAATAGATTTAGATCTAGAAGTGAGTGCGAAACCAATTGCTGGAATTCTCAGGATATATGTAAACTGTAAGTGTTAGTCAAATATTCAATTAGTTGCTTAAATTTAATTTTGTCTAATTATCCAAATATTATTTCCATTTTTCCTAATTTATTAATTAAAAATTCAAAAAATTAAAAAATTATGGAAAACTATAATTTCTAAACTATATTTTAGTGCGAACGTACGCGGATCTTGTTCTGGAATATTTACTCAATGGTATTATGATTTCAATGCGAACGAATGCCTAGAATTTCAATTTAGTGGATGCCATGGTAATGCAAATCGATTCAATAGCAAAGAAAATTGTGAGACACAATGCAAATCTGTGATCAGTGTTTCCACATCCACCACTGCATCCACGATTCTAGATATTTGCCATCAGCCTTATAATTCTGGACCATGTCGTGGGTATTTTCCGCGATGGTATTACTCTGCTGATGATAACTCTTGTAAGCAATTTATATACGGGGGATGTAATGGAAATTCAAATCGCTTTGAGGAAATGAGTGAATGTGAACTTAGATGTGTTACGAAAGTAACCAAACCTGTTGAAGAAGTTCCCTCTGAAACTGATTCTGCGGAAAGTAAGTTATTAATCAATTATTTTATTTGTTGCTTTCATACGCTAATAATCTAAGTTATAAAAAAATTGATTTTTTTAGTTTACTAAGATTTGTTAAAAATTACAATTACTTTAGATATTGATTAATAGTATTAATTCTGATGCATTTGTTTTAATTCTAATTGTTTCAAGAACTTACCTGATTAGAAAATAGTTTTATCAAATTTATTTTGAATATGGCTTTTTTGCAGTGAATTGTGAAAATTGTTCAAAGCATTCTAGTTAAGTATTGACAGTTTTAATAATGTCAAATAGAATCTTATTAGCATTAATATTAATGGGTGTTAATCCTAACTATCCTTATTTAGATTTGAGATGGTATAAAAATTTATTTACTCATTTGTATTTTGTGAGTAATTTGCTATATCAGAGTTCAACAATTAAAATATCACTTGTAATAGAAAATCTTAAATTAGCGATTTAGAAAGATTTGTTAAAATTAGATCTAACCATAAAAAAAGTTCAACAAAAATTCAAGATAAGAAATATACACTATACGTTTATCTATTAAAAATATTTGGATTTTCAAAATATCGGATTATAAAAATTAATTTTTAAATTCAATAAAGTTATCTGTCGACAACAAGTGGATTCAGGAGAATGTAGAGAAACATACGCGCGATGGTTCTATGATCCAGAGAGTCATACATGTTTGCCGTTCGTTTATGGCGGATGTGGAGGCAATAAGAACCGATTTCTTAATTACGAATCTTGTATCCGATTTTGTTCTGATATATACCCACCACAGCCACAACCAATTGATATTCCTTCGGAAATAAAACCTTCGGAGACAAGTATAGAATGTCCGCCATCTAATTGTGATGATCAAAGATGTCCATTTGGAATCGACGAGTTTGTCGACGAAAGAGGTTGCAGTGCTTGTAGATGTTCTAATCCATGTTACGTTCATCAATGTCCTCAAGATATGTCTTGCGCTGTTGAAGTATATAGAGCTGAAAATGGTGAACCACGAGCACAGCCTGTTTGTCGTTTGCGTAATAAACCGGGTTATTGTCCGCAACAACAGAAACCAGATTCCGATTCATTGGTATCACCCGATTGTGTTGACAGATGCCGTTCAGATGCTGATTGTCGTGGTTTTGATAAATGTTGCAATAATGGATGCGCTAATGTTTGCGTAAAGCCAGAAGGGTTTGTGGAACAAACTACAAGTACAACAACAACAGCTTCAACTCCTAGGGTTGAGTTCCCATACGAATCATATCCATCTGCCAATAAACAAGATAAGATTGAAGAAACAGAGCTTATAGTTATCGCTGGAAACGATGTGAGTCTAGACTGTTCACAATCAACTCTTTACGGTAGATATGCGTCGTGGAGTAGGGATGGACAGCCGTTGTATTTTGTAAACGATAAGATGCGTATTTTACAAAATAGTTCGCTTTATATTTCGGAAATATCAGCCGACGACGCGGGAACCTATGCTTGCTCTATAGATAACGCTCAAACTAAGTATACCCGACTATCAGTTCACGGTAAGACTAAATGTTTATTTAAATTAGTAAATGTTTGAATTTAAATGTTTGTGCTATTGTTTAGCCCCGAGTCGAATACTTCCAGGTCCTCAGGTAGTAATTGCTCAGATAGGTCTTCCATCACAATTAGATTGCAATGCTGTTGGAAATCCTGATCCAACAGTTACATGGTATTATTATTTAATTATGTTTTGTTAGTTAACACATTTTAACGCAAAAATTAATTATTATTAGGTGGAAGGGGCAACAAATGTTACCTTTAAATAGTATACAATATCGCCAATTCTCTAACTTTACTTTACTTATTAGACGCGTAAATCGCAACGATAGCGGTATATTTACTTGTCAAGTATGACTTAACGCAATCACTTATTTGAGTATTTAGTTAATTGATATTTGTTATCAGGCTTATAACGGTTTAGGGCCCATTGCCTTATGGGACGTAACAGTACTTATTGATTTTAATATACCTGAACCAGACATTAAACCATATGAACCATATGATTATGATTCTTCATTTAATGCAACCATTTTGCGAAATAAAAATCAATATGATATGAATGGCGATAATAATCGTACTTTTGAGGTTAATTTGCTTCCATCACTAACACAATCTAACCGCAGTATAGGTATGTTTTGTCTTCAACTAATTATATTAACATTAAGTTATACGATCAACGATCACCACTACAATTATCGTATATATTTATTTCATTAACAGAACCATTAACAACAGAAATAAGAGTAGAATCGGCGGAATACACAATTGGGTCTACTCTTCAATTGGAGTGTATAGTGAAAGGATTGCACTCAACAGTGAGCTGGTATTTTAATAGTGATGCGCCACTTGTTTCCGATAACAGACATTACCGAATAGTACATAATAATACGCTCTATGTTTATAATTTATCGGAAAATGATTCAGGAGAGTACAAGTGTAAAGCATCGAATCAATACAACGATGCAGTTGCCTCTGTGCCCATTAATGTTGAACGTAAGTCAAATCATATTTCTAATGGCATTAACCAATCATTTAATTTCAACATTTAGGTGTTTACGTTCCACCACAATGTACGGACAGTCCATACTTTGCAAATTGCGATCTCATAGTCAGAGCAAAATACTGCATTAATCCTCATTACGCAAAATTTTGTTGTCGCTCGTGTCTACTTTCTGGACAAATAGACAAAACAAAACTGCCATAATATACTCAATATTTTATTAAATATATTAATATGACAATGAAGACGAAACCACTGCCCACTCAATTGAATTATTTATTTTAAACCATTAAGTGGTATAATAACTCAAAAATGCTTAATCTCAATATAAAAGTGTTTTTTTTATTCGATGCAAAATGTATTTAAATTTTAATTTTTAAGAACAATGTGAAAAATCACAGATTTGTTATTTATAATTAACATATTCATATTGGATAAAGTATATCGTAATGACCTATAATCAAATATAAACTTTGTTAAAACATTTGTTCTCAAATAATTAAATATGTACTATAATTATGTGCCAAACCTGGTCTGTATAACAGATGAATTCTTGGTATTTGCGATCCAAAGTCATGACTGTTTACTTTACCGCCATCTCCTCTATCCTAATAAACAATAAAAATTAGTTGTTAACGAGTTTTTATTATTACTATCATTTACGGTAATAATAATTTCAATTACCATATAAATAATACGAACAGAAACATTTAGCGCCGATGTTAGAGATGTTATATGAATGTGATCGCTTTCTTTATACATCGGCTCCACTTCCTGTTTGCAGAATTCAACCACAGATTTATTGCCTTCAATAAAGTTGGCGAAAAATTCGCTTTCTTTTTGAAGATAGCCTGAAGTAATTAATCGCATGTACACAACTATATAATCAGAAATTCCCTGATTATTAAATATTTCTAACGCAAGTTGTTCTGAAGTAATTCCAGTCACAGTTTTCCTTAAAGATTCCATGAACTATACATAACACAATCGATTATAGTATTAAGAGTTTCAACCATTTAAAAAACGATTACCGTTTCATTAAAGTCTTCGACCGTAAATTTAGGAAAACCTTGTTTTATCAGTTCATCTTTGCTTTGTTCGGCAATCTTTTCGAATCGATTGTATTCTTCATTGTCATTCAGAAGACTTTCGAAATATGCGTAACTAAAAGCTCTGTAAAAGCAATTGCCGTCTGGACGCGACTTACGGCAACTTCGGTACTGATTTTGTAAATCCTGACATTAAGTTGCAAACCGTTTAGATTTTTTAGATATTTTTATTTTATGTTTTTAGCTTATGGTTCGTTATTAATTGTATGATGTTTTTAAATCTAATAAATTACTTGTTATAATATGATATTTAAATCACTTATTACCATCACTTTTTGCTGATAAACTTGGTCTTCAGCTGAGTATTCCAATTGTAACGCATTGATCGAAATAAGTGCACCAATTAATGGAATAGAGTCCGCTATTTCTTTCTCGATCTGCCGTTCTTGAGCCTGAATTAATTCGTCATTATTTACGTCTACGTTGAAATCATGTAACGAATCATAACAATTGAATTAATGGCAACAATTTAAACCAAATAATACCTGTCGGCGGATCAGAACTATCATTGTTTTTATCATTCGTACTCATATTGTTTTAGTTTCTAATTCAATAAACTGTTAAACAAATAAATATAATAATAGTATTTCGATAATAATTTAATGTTTCATTCGTTTAAGCAAATGAAGCTTAACTTAACGATTAAGTATTGATCTATGAATTTCACATTTAGTCTCAAAACCATTTATTAGATGACAATAATAAATATCGTTAATGTTATTGCAAACATTTTACGTACAGTTGTCGTTAGTTATTGATAAGTCATTCCCGGAAAACAATCGTAATGAGTAAACCAAGCAAAATATTTTAGTAAAAATCACCAAAATATTGATTATAATATCAGATATTAGTTTAAAATATTGAATAATAACAGATAAAATAATAATTATATTATTTATTTTAAGATGACTTTTTACAAAAAAAGAGTAAAACTTATGGTTTTGACACTGACAGTCTGTGTGTGAGTGTGTTCGCAGTTTTAAAATAATAAAGGGATTCACAGAATTCCTATAATAGTAAAAGGATTTGATATGTCATTATGAGCTAAAAAACTAATAAATTTATCACAAAAGATGCATAAATCTACGAAAAAGTGAGCTATATATGAATGCGCCGTGAATTGTTTTCAACCGAAATTGATATATACCTATGTTTTCTCAAAATTTATCATTTTTTAAATAATATATGATACTAAATAATTTTATTGATACCAAAAACTAATTGAATTTAATTGAAAATATTGTTTAAAACAATTTTGTGTGGCGAACCTCTGATATAACAAAAACTAAAAAATTTATTTATGTAAAAATCTGTACTTTAGTAATAACACTATTTTGCAGGGTGTCCCAGAGTGTGTCAATCTGGGGGAGGTTACTTTCCGACTTTTAAAATTTTTAGGGAGAAAGGGGGGTTTAACTACTCGGATTTAAGCGTCAATTTCGGCTATTGGCCAAAAAAACATTCATAGAGAGCTCACTTTTCTTAGGATAATGTACCAAAAATATAAGTTTCTCAGCCAATATAAAAAATGCAAAAACCATTTATTAATAAAAGAAATAGGTGAAATAAATGCTTATCACAGACAGACAGACAGACGGACAGACATTGTCAAAACAATAAGCCAGCTTTTTTAAAAAAGTGAGCAAAAAAAATTTTTCCCCCTTAGTTGTCATTTATCATTTTTAGGTAGGAGGTCAACTTTTTGAGAATTCTTGGGGGGATGGGGGAGAAGTATTTCCTCACCAGCTTCCCCTCTGGAACACCCTGCTATTTTGTTTTCTAAAACTTTCAATTCATAACATTTTAAACTTTTATAATAATATATATAAACGAGGTGCCAGGCTTTGCACGGATTATTAATATTTATATAATTTGTGAATGCATAGACTATCCAGGTTCGGGTGCCCACCTCCTCGAGTGACCCCTCATATAATTCAGTTTTTAAAGATGAGTTGATTGATATTGGTATCGAAGAGAATGTTGAATTTATTTTTGACCCATCCTGATTAAGGGTGTGCCCGCAACTTCGAATCTTCCTTACTTGCACACCAATCTTCAAGCTGAATTCATTAATATAGGTGTTGAGGGGGTGGACGTTCATTAGAAACCCTTGTTGTACGCCAACACACAGTCCACGTAAATATTAATCTTTTGTTTACACATAACACAACTTTTGTTTTTAATAATGATTAATTGTTCCCTTATTAATGTTTTTAGCTCACTTTTTTTAAAAATAGGCGAGCTTATGGATTTGAGTATGTCCGTCCGTCCGTCTGTCCGTCTGTCTGTCTGTCTGTCTGTCTGTCTGTCACCGTGTTCGCAGCCTCTCCAGTTTGGCTATTTTTAGCACTTTAGTTTTGTAAATTTTTATTTTAAAATAAATGATAACCACTAAAAAGTGAGCTCTCTGTGAATGTGTCTTTCTTGTTTTAGTATATAAGCGATTGTATTGTATATTATTGGCAGTTATGATTTAATCTGTAACTCAAAGAGTTCGAATTCATTCTGTTAGCGAACGTTCGCAAACAGAATTGTAACAAAAATACTTTTAAATAAATAATTCAATTTAATTAATTCGATTTAATTATACTGTTTAGTATAAATAGTTTATATTGCTTAGTATAAACTAAATTATTTGTTTAACGTAGCCACAAGTATTTATTTACAATCAATATCTCTAATTCGCATTAGTAAATAATAGTTTTTGTTCGTTGTGTATATTGTTTTGTGTTGACATATCGGAGGAAAGTAATCGAGTGCTACGGAGATTTCGGTCGTGAACTAGTGTGGTCAGTATTGGCGCGTATCAACACATCGCTCACATAACTGGTGGAGGTGCCTAACGTAGAGCGCATCGATTGATGTCAGGTTCCGATAAACGAATACATACGATAATCACACGTCAAAACTTTCGCGAACATCCCGAAATATATAAATTTAAAGTAAATATGTCGGAGTCATCTAAAGCGCAGAAAAAGATAAAAGAACTCGAAAAAAGCTTTTAAATTATGAATAACAATATTCGAAAGATCAGAATTTGATCGACGACTTGAGAGGAGACATAACGAATGAAGCTGATGCTAGAAAGCAATTGGAAATACAATAACTGGATCTAAATAAAAAAATAGCGATGAAATGGTCGGAATGAGAACAGAGATGATGAATATGTTCTATCAGTTGAAGAATCAAACATTTCACCCGCAGTTTAGATCAATTCAACAGCAACAACAACAGCAGGATGAAACAAACAGTAAAATACTGAATACGACAGTAGATCCTAATACACAATATATGATTGACGCTATTTATAATTTGAACGTAACGTTTACTGATACTGTATATCGAATAGTAAATAAAAACGATAACTTTAATGATAGATTAAAAAGTGTACGCTTAATCGAAACCGGAAAGAATGCCAAACAATAGATTGAGTAATTCGATCATCAGGCAAACATGAACAAATTGAAAGAACCCGATAAGATGACCAACCGATAAATTGAAAGAAATGTTAGGCTCGCGTATACATATAAATACAACAGATTCGTTTAAAAAGTTTCATAATGATAATCATTTAGCTTAGTGGCCGAGTTATAAATAATGAACAGATTTACGTCGAAATCTTCAAAGATCGCAGCGTTGAGCCAAGTGAAGAATTTGGAGCTTAAAAAGTATAGCACGACAAGAGAGTTCATCGACGCGTATAACAAAATTATGGAGCCATTGGCAGAAACAGATAACATTATGTATAGGAACTATTTAGTAGAAAAACTAGATCCGCAAACGCAAGCAATAGTTGCTGGAAACAAGCTAATCGAAGAGTATTCGACTAATGAATTCTTAGATTATGTGATTCATGTCGACAATTGGAATTTAAACAGCGATAAAAGAGAGAAAGAAAAGCGAATGTTAGTACAAACAAAAGATAATAAAAATTTTCATCCGAATAGCCAACATAACTAACGAAATTAATTGGCTTATGAAAACGTAAACAGTGCAAATAATTTGAAGTGCGAGTGGTGTACTGGAAAAGGACACATTGTAGACAATTGATACTTAAAACGTGATGGAAAAACTAAAGAAGAAGCCCATAAGCTGCGAAAAGAAGTTTTACAGCGAAAATGAAATCAATCTAACTGAGGCCTTTGTTGACAGCGCGATGAGGATATTATTTTGTCCTTTAAACAGTTTGTTTTGTCATGTTTTATTTATTTAATTATGATGTTTCGAAGATACTCAAAAATTACAAAACAGTTTTTCAATTACATTCAATAGATTATAGTTATAGAAACCATGACACTACAATAGCTCATTATTCTTGTCATTGTATTTTTCGTGAATTTTCGCCACATTTTTCTTGTATAGGCCAAGTGCGTAAGTGCCAATCATTTTAAAAAAAACTCATTACATTATTTCATTAAACCGGTTAATACAATGGTCAAAATAGTCATACAATTCAGTCTAATCTTGAAATTAATATTGGGAATGCTTTTTTAAAAAAATTAATATTGGTTTTTTTTGTTTATAAATTAATTTATTTATTGTTTAATGTATAATGCTACTAAAACAATTTTTCAACCCCCATTTTTTAGGAGTGGTCCCACCATATAAAAACTACCTGATGTGCTCTCTACTCGTCAAGTTGAGTCCATCAATATAGGGTTTGATGGGTTGGACTCCCAGGAGAGGCGTCTATAAAGAATTACACACACAGACAGACACCTTTGAACTATTTATATATAAGATAACAGAATTTATCATTCTATGTGTCAGTGTCTAACTTTATAGGTTCCTCTCTTGAAGGCGCCATTCCCTCGACATATATGGGGCACCATTTATATTATTCAATTTGAAGTGAGGAGTGCAAGTAGGGGTTACAAAGTGGTGATCCGCTCGTGAAAAATGGGTGTGAAAAAAATGTTTTAATGTGTGTCCTTTTATACATGACACCCATTGTTGTATAAATATGTACACTCTGTTGTGATTTATGAATTATATGCCAACTTTTCCACTAAATTGTTTAATCAGAACAATTCTATTATTTAATTGACAAAAAAGAGTTTCATAAGCACATTTATGTGTACATCTATCTCATAAGTTAAATCATTTAGTATAACCAGTTTTGAAAATGTGGATTAAATGATAATTGAAAGAATGGGCGTATAACTAATAAAAGGAAAATTATTCATTGTTTATTCATTTAGATTTAAATTATTATTAATTTTTTGTAATCTTAGTAAATCAAATTGGGTAAAAAACTGGACAGTTTAGATGAATACCGTAGTGTTCTAAAACATTTTAAGTGTTTGAATAGGATATTTAATAAACTTGTAATTAAATATATCATTATTAACCCCATTACTATTACTATTATTATATTTGGAACACCGCAGCTGTTAAAAAAACTATGCGAAGCAACAGTAATCTATTGCGATGGAAAATTTAAAGCTGTCCAAACAATCTTTGCACAATTATATACGCTCCACTGTTCAACCAACGAGCATATATTTCCCGTAAATTATGATCTAGTCCCTTACAAATCCACTGCAACTTACAACCGTTTATTAAATTTAATCATTCAACAATGCAGAGGTAAAATATTTTTATAAATTTTTATTTATTCATTAAACAATTATCTTAGCTCTAGCAATTGTGTTTCAACCTGAGAGTATACAGATGGACTTTGAAGACGCAATGATTAATAGTGTTCGGCAATCAGTTCCTAATGCATCGGTAAGAGGCTGTTTTTTTCATTACGGTCTAGCAATTTGCAGGAAATGTCAAGGAGATGGAAATTCTGCTGCTTATCAAAATAAAGCTGATCAAATTCAAATAAGCGTAAAGAAATTAATAAGAAGACTAAAAGCATTGTTTTTTGTTCCAATTGTTTCAATTTGATGAGTACGTAGTTTATGAAAAACGTTCACAATTAAATAGTGCTGACGACTTACTGGATTATTTTGGTGACACATGGTTTGACGATATTGTTTCACGTTTTAATAAAGAAATGTTGAATTATTATAATAATTTATGTCCAAAAACAATAAATAATTTGGAATGTATAAAATTTTAATTATGTTTAACAAGTTTATTTGACTAGTATTGTAATCTAAGTTGGCACAATGCTCTTAATCGAAGAATGGGTAGAAATCATTTTAAGGTTTTCTACTTTATTGACAATAATAAAAAAGAACAGGCTAAGGTTGACGATTTAAATTTATTAAGTAATGGCAACACCATTAGTCAGAGCAAATAAGTTTACATCGATCTTAATAATCGTCTTGCATACTACAAAAAAAAATTAAAAGAAATGGCTTGAGTATTATGATGCAGTTATTTACATAATTTAACTTGTTTTATTAAACGAATAATAATAAATTGCTTGATAATTGGTTTTAAGATGTCGTTATTCCTTTAGTTTAGTTATACAAAATCGAATAAAATATCAATATACCTATTCAACGATACCAGAATCGACTTTCTAAGTTTTGTCGTTTTCGAGTTGGCGGAGTTCGAATTTACATTGTTCAAAGTCGATTCTAGTTTCATTAAATAAATCTCTAATAAACCTAATCAACTAAGAATCGATTTACTATTTTCTGTAGTTTTTGATTTACACTAATTTAAAATGCAAAATTATTAAAATTTAAGTAAATATCATTTTTACTTATTTGAATATTGCATCTAAATTTACAAACTTTGTGTATTTTTTAGTATTTACATTATTAAACATTGTAAACACTTTTAGCAATGATTTACGAGACCTTATCTTGCCTCCAATAAATTTTGCTTTCGTATTCACATAAGGATTTTCAAACTTTTCGAGTTCATCGATGTCGACGTCAGAATTTTCAGATTACGATTTATTGCTATCATTTCAATTGATTACGACTTTTCAATCGTTTTCGTCATACTTGTTGTTATTGTCATTCTCATTGTTGTCAATATTGATTTTATTGTCATTATCTTCGTTATCGTCATTATCATTGTTCTAATTATCGTCGTTATCACCATTATCACGATATCACTATTATCGAAATTTTCCGTCAATGTCAATGTTTTTTTTGCCATTTAATTGTGTCGGATTTGCATTTTTAACTCAAAAAAATGTTCCTTAACATTCGCTGTATGCCATTTAATTCTCTAAATTTAATATATTTCACGTTATGTAATGTTATGTTAGGTTAGATAAAACACCATTAGTTCTATTGATCAATTTTTATGCCAAATATCGTAGAATAAACTAAGTTATTTACTAATTAGTAGTTTTTCTTCTACTGTAAGGTCTTTTATTCTATTTATGGTTGGATTAACGTTGTATATTGTTGTCGAAACTTCTATAAATGTATCAACGTTTTTCCAATCCATGTTTTGTTTTGCATTTCCTTTTATTTTCGATTTACTTTTGTAATAATTATGATCCATTATGATAAACACACCTGATTTTATTAATACTTATTAATGTGATTTAAAATTAAATACATTATAGCATAGAGAAAAGCTTACTTAAATTAAATGTTGTTGGAATAAATTGTTAATATAGTGGCACTATTAATATAACAATAATGTTTAAATAAGTGAAATGATAGCACATTACATCTGAAAACAAACGCATTTAAACATAGAATCCATTAAGGGTTTCTACATAAATTATTTATTTATTTATCTGAGGCGGCGAACAGGTAAGCGTCGATTGGGGCTGAATCACAGAAAAAATGGGCATTAATGCATTAGTAAGATAACTATAGTTTTGTTTGCTCTGAATTAAACTAACTATAATTTGAGAGCTATAACAAAGAGCTATAACTATTTAGCATTGACAAATAAATGAAAATCTGTTACATACAAACAAACTATTTTTACACAATTATTTTAATATAGTAAGTTAAAAAAAGAAAAGAAGATAAATAAAATATAAAATTTAATACAAACTATCATCGTTTAGAGATTAAAATATTATTTTTATTAAAATTTATTTTATAAAAGATTTTATTTATAGTTTCCAAACTAATATTTAAAGGCACAATTAAATTCTTTTAATTTACGGATTAATTTCTTTAAAAAAATTTACTTTTAAATGGTTAGAACCAAGATCGCTAAAAACTAAATGATATTTCAATGCTAAATTTATCTTTTGTTTATGTATGCGAATGACAATTAATTTAACTAACATTTTTAGAAAAAAACATTCTGCATTTCCAATCGGCACCGATAAAAGTGTCTCAATAATTAATTGACATGAATATCCCAAAATATGTCTTCTCGGGAAAGTTATAACCCCCAAAAGTGTTTAATGTTACCACATTTTTCAACTTGATAGTTGGTTTGTAAGATAATTTTTTTAGAACTTGTTGAAACGAAATAAGAACATCAGAATAATGCTCTTTGAATCCTAAATTGTAACATATAGCATACAGCTCATTTAATCCATAAAAATCAATGTCTGTTATGATATTAGGCAGTTTGGATGGCTCGAAAATATTGTATGAATCGAAATCGTTCGAATTTGGAAAGTAGTTGTATAATTCTTCTATAATAGCATTAGAAATATTATTTCTATTAGTAGATATGTCGGGTTGTTCTTCGTTTGATTCAATTTATGTGAATTTAAATCACGTAAATGTGCTGCAGTTTTATGTGTAGAACCATAATAGAAATGTTCTATGTCAAATAATACATTTTCAACTTAATTTATATGTGTTTATTAAAAACTATGTGATAAAGCTTTTTGAAGCCGATGTGGTGAACAATGCAAACCTATTAAGGTTTTTTCTTGTGTAATAATCCAATTTTGGAGTTTAACACTAACTGAAGATTTAGTTCCAACAAAAACACGCGCTCCATCACTTACAAATGCAACGAGAGTTTCTTTTAAATAATTAGTAATGTCGTCATTTTTAAACTATTAGTTAAAGCATTAAAGATTGTCTCAGCGTTTTCTTCGAACTTGAGTTGTATTATTTTGTAAAAGTATGCTTTTGGTTGATAGAATTCTAACAAGAACGTTTAGCAAATCAAAATGTGATTATTTGTGTTATCAGTTGCTGTATCAACCATAAAAATAACATGACGATTTTTGTTTTTTAGTAATTTTAGTAAGTCAAAATGAAGTTCTTTACTAATGCTATAAACAATACTCTGTGCTGCGTTTTTGTCTTCGTGAAGGTAACCCATATTTTTTCCTTTTAACTCTTTAAGTTATACAAATAATGTATGAGATCTAAATGATGTGCCTGCTCTAACGTTTTGAATACAGTTCGAATCCTACTTGCAGTTATTTTTAGTTCTGCATCATCTATTTGGCATTCGCTTTCTGTTTTAAATTTTGTTTGTTTGTTAATTCTTATAACATTTTGAAAACATTGCGTTTCGTCTCCTACTCTTACTACGGCTTCGTTACATATCTTACACCTATTGTAACAAATCCATGCTTGTTTGATTTGCATGAAAACTCTCATATCGATTGAAGCTTTTTTGAAATAAACATCATGCGAAAGTCCTAATAGTTTGTAATAGTTTAAATCTCTTTGCTTTTGTTTTCCAGTTGCATTCAAATCAATAAATTCATTATTTAAAATTTCAGTTGATTTTGTTAAGAAAACTTCATTAATTCGCACACCCTTATATGTTGCTCTGGTGGCACGACAAGTAGAAAAACTGCTTTGAACAACATTCATGTTTGCTTTTTGTTGACTAAATTGTTTATTAACACTTCTAATAAACAAAAATGAAATCAAAATTTTATAAAAAAAATAACTTATAGTTACTTTGAGCTAGATTGTTGTTAGTGCGTGTCGTCAGCTGCGTAAGGTAATGTAACTTTTTCACTTGTACTTGATTTTTGAACTTGAAATATAGCATCATTTAAACACGCCGAAAATAAATTATAGTTATTTCCATCTATTACATTGAAGTTGATAAGATAATCTTCAACAGATCTTCGATATTCTTTAGCGTGCTGAGACCCCAGTCAATTTTAGTTTTTTCTACATTTCTCTCAAAGATTACATCAGGAATAACATGAGGTAACAATTCATAACAACTTTTTATTCTTTCTGGTAAAAGTTAAACAAAAAAATGTTGCGATTTTGTAATATTAAATATTTTGCCTTTAAAAATTTATGCAAATTTTTAGTAACTATAATTTAACTTCTAAGAAAATATATATTTACATGATATAAATGAAAAATTTAGAATTAGCAATCCAACTAAAAAACACCAGTACCACTTAGAATATGCGCTTGAAATTATAATCGAATGTTTTTAGCTATATAAAAATAATTAATAGAAGAAAATCAAATTAATTTTGGAAATTAATAGATATTATTGATTATCTCAAAATCTTTAATTAATGAAATGATTTAAACTAACTTTCAAGTCATATTAATAATATTTATAGTGTACAAAAATTGCGTTATTAATTGCATTAATAAATGATTAACACAACAGTTAAAAATTACATTTCTCTTTTTAAAAAAAGTGAGCTAAAAATTATAAGTTGTTAAATTAAATTTATACTTAAACCAGTGAACTAAATGATGTTTTGAACTTTTTAATTCATGATTCGACTTGTAAAATTTTATAGATATATTTATATGAGGTTAATAATCTTTATACGACACGTTGACAAAATATAATATGCGAATCGAAACTATTAGAAAAAACAATATTAAATTATTATGTACTTTTAAAAAGTATTTGAAAACTTATATTAATTTAATTGTTTCGTCATTTATAAATTTCTTACTTTTTCTGTTGTAAAATCAGTTTTAATCACTTATTCGTAATTTAGTTTGACTTTTCAAAGGGTTATATTCACCACTATTTTTTTAACAAAAACGCAGTTAACTTTTAGTTTTATATAACAGTTAAAACTTAATTTTTGAATTTTATTGAATCACAGACAATATGTTACTTTTAAAGTATGCAAAAATTAAATAGTATTGAATGCACAGAAAAAATTGCCACACAATCAAAAAAAAATTTAAAAGTTTATTAAGTATAATTTTGGTAAAAAACAATTTAACATTAACACATCTAACATTGAATTTATTCAAGTATAAAATTTCTATAATTTAATAAAATTAATAATTATTTTTTGCGTGCGGCTAATATTTTTATCGCAGTTGTGTAGCTGTGCTAACTGTGATTAAATTATACAAGACAAAAGATAAAAAACAATAAAAAGCGAAAAAACATAACCTTTAAAGGAATTATTTATTTTTATTATGTTTTTCAACTTAAATATTATAAATTATATTTTATAAGTTACTTTTTTATTATTTTAATAAAGATAAAATTTTAACTGCGTTTTTCTTAAGTTTTTCAATTTTAGGTAAGGGGGATCAACTTTTTGAAAAATTCTGGGGGGAACGCTCTAGTTCCCTCTGGGACACCCTGATAATAATATAGGGACTCCACAAATTTCTTATATTTATGAAGAGATTTTGCATTTTTCCCTTTTGACTAAGATGCTTTTAAATTTGGCATGTGAAAGTGTTAGCTCTCTATGAATGTGCAGTTCTTATTATATCATACATCTATGAAAATTTCTTAAAAATATGTATTTATAATAGTTTTAAAAGATTTATGATTGATAAATTCCCATTAACTTTCACTGTTAGTTTAATTTTTGAAATTTTAATTTATATCAACTTTAAGTAAGAAAATCAGATAAATGTTGTATGTTTGTATTTTCTTAATTTTGTCAAAAATAAATAGACTAGAATAGAATAGAATAGAATTATAAAAACAAAAATTAGACTATGATGTTGTGTTTTATATCTAAATGAGCTTAGTTTTTTAAAGTATAAAGCTGTTGACACTCTCCTTACGTCTGTTTGCAAGTGTCCACAGTATTTTATAAAAAAAGTTCTCATATTTCTAAATTTAATATTTGGCTTTGTCTTTTTGTTATCTAGACTCATAAACATATAAATTCATGATACTAGTATGCATGCACCTATAATAGTCAGCTCTCTATGTATTTGTCTTTTTTGTTACATCAAAAATTATAAATACTTATTATAATATATATAAACGTAAATTATCTAATAGTTTTAAGAATATTTTTAATTATTTTCAAATTAAAATAACTCTAAGCATTAGCAATAAAGTAACTTTAACACTAAAAGAATTGTCTCATTGTTTTTGTAGTAGTTTTTCAAATAATTCACAAATTCAGATGAATTTAAATTTGTTTCTTTGTTACTTTGTATTCATTTGCATTCTAATATAAATCATAACTTGAAAACACGCTTTATACGGTTAAAGACATTTTTAACTTATTATTAATGAAAGTTTTTTTAGAATTTATGCTTTTGTTGATAAATACTTTATTTAACAGTCAAAAAACAATGATTTATACATTCAGAAAAGTCATTAGTAACTTTTTTAATTTAAAATTATTCCTTTTTTTCAATATTTAATAACATTATGGTAATTAACAGCATCAGAATGTTATTATGACAAACAAAGCCCTTTTATAGTTTGTAATGAGTTCAAAATTAATCTTTTTTACTATAATTCTATAATTAAGCATAGGAGTATTAAACTAAATTGTTATTCAAAATGAAAAGTGAGTTATAAATTATTAAATAAAAAATATTAAACTACTATATTGAGTTTTTAAATATCTTGGATTTTCTTGATAATGGCAAATAAATTAGAAATAAGTTGAGTATTCTATTTTAAAAGTATCGTTTTGATTGATAATAATAAGAAGCATTGTTTAAACTTAAAACTATTTCGGAAAAAGTTTGATTCCATAACCTGAATTGAAATTTATTTAAATAGAATAAATTATATTGTTTTCACACGTAATTTGCTAATTAAGCCAATAACAATGCATTTCCTTTGTTTGAGTCCTTTGTTTCAAAACTTTACTTGATGTCTATTATCAACCTTCTGGAAATTTTTAAATAAAATACTTTCAAAGGACATATTACTGATTATATAACTATTCCATATGAATGCATTTATTAATTTTTTTCAGTAAAATAAAAGTGAACATAGATTTAGAAAATATTGTTCCCTTATAAATATATATCAGTTAGTTCAAATAATTTATTAATTAAACATAAATTTGATATGAAATTTAATCAATTCCAAACTTGAACTTTAGTTATGTAACTGAATATCAAACAAAGCGTTCTTAAAGTCAATGCGGAAGTTAACAATTATATCTATTTTATAGCAAAGTCTGAATTAATATAAACCTTAATACTTATCAACTAAAGGCTTATTGTTTATTTCTTAATTCATAACATATTATTGACCAGTTTTCTAATAAGAATAAAGATTGCTTTGACATTTCAAGCCAGTGATTAAAGTAAGTTTAATGAATATTACTTAATAAGTATATTCTCACAAAGATAAAAGCATTTTCATTTTAAAGTTAAAACTTCATTAAAGTTGCTTATAACAATTTCAATCTCAAGTTATGATATAGTTTTATCATTAAACATAAACAAAACTGAGTATATTCAGTGATTATAACAGCTTAGTATCTATAAAAGGAGTATGGTTTGAGTTTAATATTTAACTTTCATAATATTTTATAGTTTTTAATAGCATCAACATTTAATTATAGGACCTAAAGAAAAGCCTGGAATAAAACGTTTATTGATCGACAAAGCAAAGCTGAGGAAAGTGATTCTGAAGTAAGCCACGAGATTTGTGATAATTCTGTTATAACAAAAGCGTCAACATCTAGCAAACACAAATCTACTAAGAATACTTAAGTCAGAAATAAAAAAACAAAAAGTCGATCAGTTACTCATTTATACTTATTTTTTATTATCCAAAACTAAAGTTCCTTTTTTATAAGCCTTTGATGTGTCTCTCTGTCCCGGTGATAAAGAGTTGAGCGACCGACCGGGTTCTACTTGGACAAGGATGCAATTGGATTACACAGCAATGGTAAGGTTCTATTTTTCCATAAAGAATGGACTGCAAAGAATGTTAATGTTGATGATTTAGTTTAATTTTCAAAGTTCAAACATAGATTGTCAACCCTACTAATCCCGAATTTGATTCAAACATTAAATATGAATCGAAAACAATTAAAACTTAAATAAAAATATAAAAAGTAAAATGAACTAAATTTAATTATTTGAAAATAATACGAGTACAAAACTTTCTAAAACGAAAAAGAAAGAACTTTAAAAATTACTAAATCTTATTAAATAGAAATTACGAAATAATAAATAGATGTAATAGTAATAATTCCAGTTTGTAGCACAATTTTAAACTTAGATTCATAATAACATCGTTAATTAAACAAATTACTAACAATAAAAAAGATAAATATTTGAAGTTTATTAGTTTTGTTTTATTAATTCTTATAAAGCATTAAAATTTCAATATGGAATTAGATTATTAAATCGTATTAAAGATTTTAAACTATTTTATTTAAATAATAAATCAATATGAAGTATGTTTTTTCAATTATTTAATATGAGAGTCTTAGATTGTAGCTCAACCATTAATTACAAAACAACAAATATTTATTATTGCATAACTTGGAAATCCTTAAATCTTAGGGTTTTAGAATCAAAAAATCTTTAGTTTTATTGTTTTTAAGCGATTAAAAACTCATTTAATGTGGAATTAAAGAGTTATAACTAATGAATGTAAAATTAAATATAATATTTTATTTGCTAATAGGAGTGCTCTAAGAAATATTTTAGAGGTGAAACTAATAAAATCATGATTTTTCTGTTATTAAATAGCGCTAAACATAAATATTTTGGACTCATTTATATAGTTTAATAGTTCAAAGTTACATATTTTTGAATGTTTTAATGTTTTTGGAAATTGCAATTGAAATCTATTAATTTTGAGATTTCATCATTATTAAGGCTATGAAAATCGTTGATTAATTTGCTCAATTTACTGAATTATCTTCAAAACTAAAAGTAAAACTTCATATACAATTCATATTTTGATTATTAATTAGTTTTATTATTATATACAAACTTGAATATATTGATATCCATATGTAGAGTAAATATATAGAGTTATTGGCACCCATTGGAATGCCTTTAATTTGTTCATAATATATATTATCAAAAGAAAAGTAAACCGAATTAAAACCTAATTCATTAAGATTAAGAATTTGTTTTACAGGAATTTGCGCGAAAGACTTATACATAGAATTATTTTTTAAAAGGTTTTTCGTAGAGCTATATATTTTACGAAATAAACATATATATATACTATTTAATTCTCTCATGCCTAAAGTTTTGTGCAAAGTTTTAAATTTCACGAAAATATAAACAAAGTCCGACACAACTAAACAACGTTCGCATCAAATAATCATTACGACTTGAAAAATGTTTAATAGTAAGTTAAACTAAACTGTTGTCGATCTGAAACTTTAAAGTTTTAAAGTTTTTAAAAAATTGTTACAAATTAATTCTTAAGTAAGAACATTTTTAAATTGTTGAAGTGACAATATCAGCACATTTAAAATAATGTGTTAAAACATTTTATATAATATTTACTCGCCTAAAATAATTAACAAACTCACGTTATCAACATATTACTTTTGAAATATTGTTTCAGATACTTTTTAGTGTAAGCGCTGTTTTGTTGTACTTTAAAATTAAAGTTTACTTTTATTTTTTCATATTAATTGAATTTTTAAAACTTTAAACTTAAAAATCAGCATAAAACTACTAATGAAAACGAGATGTGTCGAAACGTTGCACTGTGGACCTCAGAAAATTCCAATCCGCTATTTGGTACACTTATCTATTTTTGTTGCTAAGGTGCATATCTGTTATCATCCGTGTTTATGCTAATAGCTTTTCCTTAGAAATGTTTGTGACTATGCTTTTAGCTATAAAGTGTTAACTTATTTTTGTCTTGTTTGTGGCTATAATGCGTATATAAGTTAGTGTAGAAGTGAAATATTTTGTTGTATTGGTATTGTTTTTAGTTTGATTGTGTCTTAGTTTAGACTTTTTATTTGATTGTATCACTATTTCATGTGTTATAGCGTAAGAAACGCAATTCAATGTATCATTTATTTTAATTTTTTGTTAAAAGTATTTGTTTAAAGTTTGAGTTTGCGAGTTGCACTGATATATAATTAATGGGAGCTTAGAGATCATAATTAGGTATAGAGACTTCCTGGTTCATCCCGGTTTTCTTTGATCACATCATCGGGAGATTAATATATTAATTTCTATCAAATATAACCATTTAATTAAAAGAGATTTATTTTCCCGATTTTTCCCGATTTTGGAAAAGTCACGGATTTGTATTTTTTGATTCAAAAAATTTCCCGTTTTCACTAAATTTAATGAGTAATTTCTAAATATAGAACAAATTTCTTCTTTAAGAGTTACTATTTATCTAAAGTATGAAAATAAAGCGTTAATTTTTATATTTCTGGAATTAGTTTAAAAGTATCAGATTTCTAATATTGAACTTTTACTTAAGATTTATCTTTACGATTTTTCGTTAGATTAGTTTTTTAAATAATTTTTTCTAATGAACAATAAGTAAAAATATATATTAAAAATGTTTCATAATATTCAGTTTAGCTTTTATTTTGTAAATTTTTATGTTTCGATCTCAATAAAAATAAATTTTAGTTCCCGAATCCCTTTCCCGATTTTGGTATATTTTTGTTTTTACCAGTTTTTAGTTCCGGAAATCTCTATCCCTACTCATAATTAGTTGGAACGAATTAATTTAGACTTACAGCGCAATTATAAATCTTATATACATTACTTTCGTGTATTAAAATATATTTAGTTAATGTGTCCAGAGACTGCTTATTCATAAAATCTGGTTTCTAGAAACATGTACACTAAATTCAGAACATGAATAGAAATCTATTTTTTAAAATAT
>JAQIXJ010000403.1:0-35952 GCA_034700185.1 Phthiracarus laevigatus
GATTACGGCAATTTGAATATGTTTAGCGTTAATGGAGAACATTTGAAGTGCTGGAAGACAGAACACGGTTCGCCCACTCGTTGTGTCAGTTTTAACCCTAAATATTACATGATTGCCAGTGCGTGCGAAGACGTGACGTTTTGGACGCCTGGCGTCGATAAACTTATTCAAACTGTTAGAAATTGATTTTTGTTGGTATGTATGCGTGAGCTATTACAAAATTTGTAATAATTAAGCTTATTTTCGAGCACTGTTGATAAATACTCGCATATTTTTGTTACTGAGTGCATCGCTATTCTAACAAAAAAACTTTTAATACATAAGGAAACTAACATAATATTTTATATCCGCGCGTATGGCGCCCACTCATGCACTTCTATACCATAGAGCGACCAGTGCTTACGAATTTAATTGTCAATTAAATAAGAACGCTGTGTTCCATTCTCATAATCTTATTTATCTATACTGACTATATGTGTTTGAAAAATACCATATACTGCTAATAACTTTTGTTTGTTAAGCAACAATAGTAATTCATTACTTGATGTAACGATTAAAAACACGTTTTTTTATAAATCTTATATTGTGTATTTTGTATTAAACGCATAAAAAGTTTTTTAAAGCATTTTCGAAACTTTTGCAAATATTAAAATTGGCGCAAATTGTAATCATTGTAATCATATTACACGTTATTGATGTGAACAACAACAACACGTGTTTTACATCAAATTGTAATATTATTTTGTTACCAAATAATGGGTAAAACGAAACGAGAAAAGCGTGATTCGGACACTATTGACGAACAACCCATCATTAAGAAAGTGAAAACTGAGGAATCGGTTGAAGAAGAGGAACAGAAGAGCATAAATGTGAGCGATTATCGCCATTGGAGTGAATTAAGTTATGACCAAAAGTTGGCATTCTGTTCGGTGATCGCTAAACCAATGGCTAACAGAAAGTTAGCAAAAAAGTTATTCAAATTAATACGAAAGTCGTCGAAGTTATCGCGTAAAACACTGTTAAGAGTTGGTCTCAAAGATGTACAGCTAAAGATTAGAAAAGGTTTTTCTCGCAATTTATTTATTTATGCATAAATTACATGTATTAACGTTAAATCTTGAATTTTAATGAAATTTTAAGGTGAAAAGGGTTTAGTGGTGTTCGCTGGAGACGTGACGCCAATCGAAGTGATGTGTCATTTGCCTGCTGTTTGCGAAGATAAGGACATTCCGTACGTTTATGTTCCGCTGAAGAGCGATATCTCTAACGCTGTTGGCATTAAAAGGCCTGCGCTTATGGTTATGATTAAACAGTCCACTGATTTTGATGAACTGTTTCGCGAATGCGAGACTGAAGTCAAATCACTTCCGTTACCCATTTCTTAATATTTTTTATAATGAAAAATACTCTCATTTCACACGCTTATTGTCTGTCCGTACGTTCGCAGTCTTATATTAATAAAGAAATTTTGTGATTCACTGTTAAAAATTTTTAGTCAAAGTTCGAACAAAAATCTCGTTCCATCAACTTTTAAAATTCTTATGAATTACATTGAATTAGTTTAAATTTTTTGCTAAATTTGCATAAATTTTATATGCTCAATCTTAACGAACGCTGTGATGTGCAATATGTCGAAGGATTATCTTAAATTCGTATGTGGAACGTACTGCAAAGAAATTAGTATTAATTAGTAGTTGAAATTATTTGCTAGAAAATCTAAAACAAGAACAAACGAATCGATACATACAGGGCAACAATTTATAAATTTAATTATCAAATGAATTTAAATGTTTGAATTGGTTAAAAGGGCTTATAGTTACCTTAAAAATTCAGGTGCTCTCGATATGACGTGCTGAAACTCCATAAATGATATTCGTTTGTCGTCATCATTATCCGCCTCTTCCAATACTTTTTCGCACACAATGGCCACCTCGTCCTGAGTTAATTCATTGCGTGTCAAAGCGATTACCGTCTGTTCCAAGTCGTGAACGCCTATGAACTGGTCCTCGTCGTAGTCTTTTTAATCAATCAAAACCCAATTTTGACCACCAAATTATAGATTCAATAAAATAATTACCATAAATTTTGAACGCATAATAGACTTTGACATCTCTGGGCGCCTGTTCGCTGAATACGGACAGCATATCCAAAAAGTCGTCGAATGTCATATTTCCGCTTCCGTCGTGAGAGAAAACCACGCAAATTCGGTGGCGGAACGGATTTTCCTTTTTTGAAACCGCTATTAATCCCATGCATTGTAAATAGTAATGTTTAGAAAACTTACTTTTAATTCGGCCATTTTTTCGATTTTGTCGAACGGTATGGCAATGGTGTGCGGTTCGTCGCATGTCATTACTTGCGGCACTCGTTTCGGGTCCAGATCTCGGAATCGTTGAAATACGCTTAATGCGCATAAATAAATACGTTAAAACTAAAAGTTTCTGTATTACATGGGTGGCAAAAAAACCAAAATGAACATTTTTGCTCGCGTTTTTTAAATATGAAATCAAACACTTGTTTATAAAACGCATATCAAATTAAAGCTTATAATCTAATCTTTAAAAAATATGGTTTTTAAGATTGTTGGTTTAAGTATTATAAATATTTTTAAAATATTTTTAAAATATTGCATTAACACCTAATTTTTAAATTTTTAACATGTTTTCTTTCGAATTTTTGCTCCAAAAAATTACTTTAGAATGGTATTTAGTGTTGAAACTAACCTTAAACATTAATAAAAATACAAAAAAAAATGAAATAAATTTTTTCAAAAATGGTTTTTAAGTCTATACATAAGTTTGATAATCGATATGTGCGCTTTTGGATGTTATTTTTATCTGCTATAAAATGCATTGCTATTTCGATGTCATTCATTTATGTCGACACACCCAAACACATTCGTTCAATACCAGTATATCAGTATAATTTTGGATATTAGTTGGATCTCGAATAAACTTACGTTAATATTTCTTTTCGGGTGAAATAAGTGCAATCCTAATAAAATAAACATTAAATTCAATGAATATCTTATTTAAATTCATGGGTTCAAATTTTTTTAGTGTTACTTAATTGCCACTATTTTTTAAAAATTTAGTTTATGGTCACATAAGAATAAAATGGCTAAAGTATGAATGGCATATTAAACAATAACGACACATTCATATAAAACACACTTTTTCATACTTATGTCAAAATTTTACTAGTTTTTAAACAAAGAAGGCAAATTGCAAAATTCCTTATTAACATAAGACTGCGAAATGGACATGGACACAACATGAACAGACAGATAGACATACTCAATACCATAAGCTCGTCTTCTCACTGATAAAATGAGCGAAAAAATTTCTAGTAACAGTAATTAAATAGATAAGTCCAGATTTAGAGGAAAAACTTAAATAATTGAAAAAAATGAATGCAACGTTAAAAATAAGTTGTTAGGAAACAGAAAACGCAGATATTTTGTCCAAATTGATAGTATTTGACTCTAAATGCAGAATAATGTGTTTCTAAAATTCCAATTAAACACAAACCTGATAATTTTCGAGCTGCTCATCCGTGAACGTCGCAACTTTATTACCCATTAGAAACTGTTTGCATCGAGTATTGTGCGAAAAGTTTAGCGAAAATGCCACAAACTGTTATCGACCTTATTTTATTCGTCGAGTAAAAATGGGTAAAACTGTTATACTATATAATACCACTGCTATCAGTAATAATAATTACTAGAATAGTAACACATTTTCTCACTATATATAAATATATGGTATTAGCGAACAAATTGATTCGGTTTATGGACTCTCACTAACGCACTCTCGTTGGTATTCTAATCATTGTGGTATTGATTTTCAGACGGGTTTAAAACTAAAATATCAAACATGTTTTTATCGGCTGAATAAATGAAGTGAACCGATGTTTGATAAGACTTGGCATTTTTGAAAGTTTTTACTATGCATTGGTATATATTTAATCGAAATTCGAGATGAATAATCTGAGCTACTCTAACAGTTCAGATACTTAACACGCATAAGCCAAATACATGTAAATTATTATGCGACCAATGGTTTGGATTATCCTAAAGAAATGTGATGACAAATAAAAACTTGCTTTGCACTTATATGTACGTAAAACTTAAGCGAGAAAATCAGTAAAAATGTAAAATGAATTTGAAACTTAGTGTCCAATTTCGTCATAAAATTTACGCATTAAAAGCAAACGAAAGCGTATTTATCACAGAATAAATGATTTTTTATTATTTTTTCAAATTCATAAATATAAATATAATAAACTACAAAAAAACGTGTCGAAATTTTCAAATTTAAATAACTATTTATTTTTGTATTTTTAATGATATCGTTTTAACTCATTCCGAGTATTTTTTCGTTTCACAAGCAAGAAGAAGACGAAATCTATAATGAGATGAGCAAAAGTCATTGATTTTTGTTTTGATAAATATTTAAACATATTTACAACACTTGAGAAAATAAGTGGTGAGTGTATGCAAGAGTATGCGTGTGTCTGTCTGTGTGTGAGTGAGTGTCACTGGAAATAACAATAAATAATTTTTTTATCAAAGGCTTTATTTTTAACTGACGGCAACTCTCGTAGATGTGGTGTTCAATTAATCAATTTTCTATATAACTTAAGTGGTGTTCGTCATCAAACACTATAACGTGTTCAATCAAAAAATAGATATCTTACAACAAACATGTATTTACATAGTTTTACATATATATTAAAATTTTTATATATTTAAATAGATTTCGCTATTATTTTCGTACAATGAATTCTAAACCAAATCTCATTCCTATAACCATTATATAATTTAAATCTTTTTTTGTAATTGTTTTTTTTCTTATTTTTTTTGTAAAAATTAAATAACCGATCGATTGATTGATATGAAGTAAAAAAACACGTTAATATTTTTTTGGCACAAAATTAATAATAAAAATTTGAATTACTTTCCGGAGTATTATTGGAGTACAATAAATTTTAAAAAAATAATATAAATTAGATTTCCTATAGGGTGGTACTCATCGGGACATTTCAAATAATCTGTTCGCACGCGTTAAGCATCGAAACGCAATTAATAAATAATAACTTAAATAAATAAGTGCCTAAACATTTAAAACAGTGCTCATGAAAACAAGTGAATCGCGTCGTTGTTTGGCAGTGTTTTCTTTTCAACAAAAAAAATTCCAAATTTACAAAAATAATATAAATGATGTTAAATCGAAATGGTTAGCACGCGCTCTCAAACTCATCGGAAGAGCTATCGTCTGATTGCTGCTGTTGTTGCAACAGTTGCTGCCTTCTTCTGAAGTTAAAGAATTCTTCTTTAAGCGCAGCACATCGCGCTTCGGTGTTATCGAAACGCCGTCTATTGGGCAGTGAACCGTACAGTTCAGAATCGCTGAAAGGCGCGCGCGGTCTTCGCTGCTGGAGGTGTTGTTGATGCTCGAACAGCTGCTGCTGTCGTCGAAACCGGAAAAACTCCTGTTTAATGGCTGCGCAACGCGCCTCCGTTTCGTCGTATCGCCGTCTCGACGGTAAAGTGCTGTACAATTCGGAATCACTGAAAGGTCCTCTGTGTCGTTGCTGGTACTGCTGCTGCTGCCACTGACGCCATCGTTGCTGCTCTCGTCGCAATTTTTCGATTAGTTCCGCTTCCAGAGGAGAAATCGCGTCGAATTCGTAATTTTCGTCCACTGAAACGTCGAGCGGTTCGAGTGGCGGCGCGTACGACGGAAATATGGGTTCCGATTCGGGCGACTCGATAACGCCTCTTCGCTGATAACTGGATGACGGCGACGGATACGAGTATGACTGATGTAATCGAGACTGCAGTTCGCTAGGAATCCTAACCATACCCGCGGATGTAGAGCTGGCAGAGATGCCAGAGCTTTGACCCGGAGATGTGGACGACTGCAGCTGTGATGAGAATGTGCGGCTCGCTATTCCCGAACTGCTGCTCGTCGTCTTATCTTGAATGCTTTGGATGCTCGTTGTACTGGTTTGCCGATCGGTTGGCTGGTCGTCCTGATATGAACCGCCGCGCGAATGTATAATTGACGTGGTTTTACCAGAACCGTCTTGACCGGAACTTCCGCGACCAGAGGACGCACTGGTAATGCTGGTACGACTCGGCGGCTGAGGAAAGTTATATTTATCGATTGGCATTTGATTGTCGTCGACAAATACTTCGTCGTCATCGGCGAATCGCACGGGTGTGGGCCTCCGTTGTCTCAATTGCTGGTCCGGTGATTGTTGCTGAAACATTGCTTTGTCCACTGGTGTCAGCACTGGAGTGCGCGACAAAGATGTCGGAGATTGAAAGCCTAAAAACAAATTTAAATAGAAAACAAAAGATCATAAAATGATGTTTCGAAAATGATTGTATACCCTCTTGATGTCTATAAGGCGAAGCTCTTGCCAAAAGCATACCACTTCTCACTTTCTCGACAGCTCCTAATAAACGCTCGCGAGTGTAACCCAATGGCTGGCCATTAGAGGAATCACTACCAGTTGTGTCGAACTTCGACTTAACGTCAGTAATCTCTGGCGGAGGTTGAGATGGAACCGGCGGCGGCTTAACTATGGGCGATGGCACCGGTGGTGGCGCCGCGCGCGGCTTTTTGTACACTGTTTTTGGTGGCGCCGCGAAACGTATCTCATCGGAAGCGCCAAACATAGGTGGCTCTCTTCTAACTTGACGTTTCAACGTTTGCTGAGTTTGTTGTTGCTGTCCAACCAATAAATGTCTAGGAAAAGGAATGTTCTGATACGGTCTTATATCACTTGAAGCTGTAGTAGTCGGTGGGCCTGCGTATAGCAACCAATTAATTAATTTTGCTTAACTTTGATTTGATACTGAATACCTCTGATAACCTGAGTGCGAGGATAATATTGCGGTGCGATCCGACGTCTTCCATCCACCCATAGACCAGGATCGAGACCTGCTCTGGTCGAGGATGAAGACATGCGGTAAATCGGTGTTTGAGGCGCCGAGTCGTATATAGCTTCGGGAACCGTTTCCAGAAGAAGTGGACCACGATTTATGGGCCTGAAATGAGGCTGACGTGCCATAGGAACTGTTGCCCGTAATGTCGATGGAAAATGATTGGTTTGATGATTACGATAAAGATTTTCATGAATCGGACGCAATGACGGCAATTCGCGCAGTTGAGAGCGTAATGACGCCGAAGATATCATCGGATTGATAGCGGACGAGAGCTCGAATGAGGATGGCTGTCGAACAGAACTCAGCTCTCGTTCAATCGATAATAAATCCGGCGGTAACCCAGGACCTGGTGGCGAACTGGTACGGAATCGCTGATCACGCGGTCTGTATATCGACGACACATTCGGTGAACGCGTCGATGAAAACTGCGGACTCAGCGAAGGATTTCGATACATGGTTCGCGATGGCAGCGATGCGTGTATCGCCGATCGCGTAATCAATGGCTGCTGAACGCGATGCTGGGGTGGAAACTCTTGGCGCGCGCGATGCGCACCACTTTGACCGCTGGCGTCACTCCTGAAACTTCCTCTGACGCTCGCCTGATTGGACGGAGTCAAGTCGTAAGTGTGTCCATTTGGACCGTATTTCGCGTACACCGGCATTCGCTTCATCACAAACTTTCCATCGGCGGTGCGAGTAATCCATCCTAAAGGCCGGGAATACTCCATTTCTACGTTGTATCGCACATTCCTCATCATTCTTCGTCTGGCGAGCGGATACGACCTGCTGGTCGGTTCCCTCCAGTCTCCATCAACGGTGTCCTCTATAGGTTGTACCGATGGTGAACTGCTACGTCCGGCCACTTCTCTCTGTTCGTCCTCTCGTCGCTGTCCGCCAAATCTTTGCAAAATACTTCTAATCAGTAAGGCTATTAAACCTGATACTCCTGTTTTTTTCGCACGTCTGTTGGATAAAGCAATGCAAACCAAAGCGTTATTTAAGCTGTGCACACATTTCCAATTAGCGAAATCAAAAATCAAATCCCGAAATAAAATAATGGCGAAACTCAACTGACAAAACTTTTGTTTTTCTTAACTTTTAGAAAAATCATCATTTTATATATGGGTATTATACGAAACTCTATAATTATTATTTGTTTTGTTGTTGTGTTTGGTCGTTAACTTCTAGACTACTCGCTTAATTGACACTATTATCAGTTGATTATTTAATAAAATAAAATAATATGAAATGATATCATAACTACTATGCTTATTATTATTTGGCCTAATTTATTCATTCTCATAACTTTAACTGTTGTGCGTACGTGTGTATAAGTTTTGAATTTTAATAATATGCGATAACCGTTTGAATAAATAAAATGATATCCTGTTTATACTGTAAATAAACGGTTATGCAAATCATAGGTAATAAAGATGTGCATAGAAGCGTGAAAAAACAAATTATCGGCTCAACGCTTATCTATTACCCACATTTTCTTCTAATAAAACTGAATACTAATTTCTGAATTTAATAACAAAAAATAAAAATTAAATAATAACTGCGTTGAAATTTAGTTAATAATATCGTTTAAAACTTTAAATAGAGTAAAAATCTAATGAACAGAGCATACGGCACTATGAAAAAAACCCGTAATGTTAGAAAACAGCAAAAATAAAAGTTTAGTAGTGCTATGATAATAATAAAATGTTAAATAAACAAGTCTTATGGTGAATGTGTGCGCAAAACACAGCTACAGATACTCGCTTTAACGCGTATTGCATGCAAATCTTAAATCATTATACTGTATACTATTAAACACAGAGTGAAAAAAAACCTCAGAGGCAATATTATTCATCTATTTTTGTTCGTTCAATATTATTTTTGCTTACCAGGAAAACTTCCACGAGTATCTATACTACAGATAATTTCCTCGCGAACTGTGAGTGTTATTTTCAGTAGCGGTGAAGAAGAGGAGGAATAGAGTGAAATAGAAAAAAGAGACAAAAAAGAAAAAATTGGTTAAAGTCGAAGTAAGCGTTAAAATGTGTTTACCGAATAAATGCGAAAGCATTACATGCAGATATATCTATCTATAATCTATATACAATGTATATATATTGAGAAAAGTAGTGAACACTTGCAATCAATCACCTCCTTGTTTACTCCGTTGATGAAATGGGAGCCAAAAAGCACGAAAAAAGAGAGAAAAAAGAGAATAAGAAGACTTAAGACACAAAGTAAACTTTTAACTTATGTATTAATGAAAAAAAAAACTTTTTTCCGAATTTTTTTTGACGTGTATGTGAACGCTATTAATGTCCTTTTTTATAGCGACAAATTCTATGACTTATCCGCTGTGAAACACGTATAGAAAAACGGCACAAAAGAGCAGTAACAATAATAATCACCAAATAGATACATACTGTTTAAGAGGCACAGGACTGCCCCCATGAGAATGGCCACCATTAACGCCATCCATTACAGGACACGTTACCATCATATAAGCTATTAATAGATCCATAAAGAAAAAGAGAAAAATAGCTTTTAGTTGGCAAAAGTGAAAAATAGATCTAAAGTCATTAAGAAGTTTTTGTGGCACTTCTCGGTAGTGAAGTTATAATGATTCTTCTTCATCACAACAACTACTACTACTAGTATGTCAATGCATTAGCAAACCTTTTTCCATTTTTCTTCGCTTTCGTTTGTTACATATCTTAACGCCGCAAACCGACAGCACAATGGCGGCCACAAAAAATAATACGCTGCCAACGATGCCGGCAGTGATGGCACGCGCGCCTCTCATATCATCGCCAGCTCCTTAAAATTAGTCCTTTGTTTTAGTGATTTTGTAATTTTAAAATATAAGCACTTTTTGAAATACCTGCCACTTTGTACTCTAAAGGTATGCTCACTTCTCCAACACCTAAGATAGAATAAGCCCAAACGCGAAACGTGTATTTGACACCGGATTCTAAATTCTTGACTGCCCAATGATAAGTGACGAAAATAACGAAACAAAATTAATAATGAAATATATTCAAAACACGTGAAAAAAAACCATAACCAGCTATCAAAAAACATACTCAAATAAGCTGTATCTCTGGGAATGGGTTCGGTGTATCTCCAATGACCGTCGCCCTCCTTGTACTCGATACGATAGTAAGCGACCGAAACGGACCTATTGATGGGCGGCAACCACGATATAACCCATCCCTGCGCCATCTTTTCGATCGACACATTCCGCGGCATTCCAGGCTTGGGTCCTACAGAGGTTGTTGCAGATGCCGGTGATGTCGGTTCAGCTGTTGTTGTACCTGTTGTAGCAGGCATTGTGTGTTGTGTTTGTGGGGGGATTAAGGTGGCGGAACACATAGCATTCCCATCACAGTATAGCAGCGGCCATCAAAGCATCATTCAATGCCATGCATGCATCGGCAATACAACTAATACTATGCAATGGATAGCATGCACACTATAAAACTCTAACCTATGAAATACCATGCAAAACAAGTTGTCGTCTTTAGACTAGTCTCCTATCACTCTCCCCTCCCTCTGATACTACCATCTCTCTCTTCTTTCTAGCATTACTAGTTAAAGCAGAACTATTCTTTAAATACTGGTATAAATGGTGAGCGTTACAATTTAGTTAACGACATCTAATTTTGACTGCGCTTTTCAACAAAACCTAATTTCTTCAGTTGTTTCAATCAACATTAGAGATGTTCTTTAGCTAAAACTATCTCTCTCTATATATAACTCATTCTCACGTTTAATGCACTATCGCTAACTCATGCATAGCTAACGAGTTAAATTTCCAACGAAATTCCTATTCTCTCCATTTATTCGGTTAGTCACTCTCTCGCTAACACTCTATTTCTAACAAATTATCTCGCAATATAATACAGCAGAAGACAAAAAAAAATCATTAAATACAGCAGAGCTTAAAGCCTAGACTTGCATTTAGCCAGAGATTCAATTAAGAAATTTTTTTTGTTTCTTGCGAGTGTGTGTGTGTATGTGTGAGTTAGTGGAGTAGTAGTTATACTGCATTTCATACTATAGTTTAGCCTCAAAAAACACTCTCAATTGTTTGCAACTTTATCAAAACATTATTAACTTTTTTGTTGTTGCTCTTCTTCTCTTCTTTTTTGTTCGTTTATAATATAAAGTACTGCGCAAAATTAAAGGATGTTGCGATATAATTAATGCCTTAATAAATCACGAGTAAAGTAGAAGGAAAATGTTTATTATATATATACAACTTTTTTCTTCGCTCCCTTTGATATTAATTTGTCGCGCATATTACAAGAAAATAATAAAGAATTTTCGAAAGAAATATAAAGAACGCTATTGTGATATTTAATAAAGTTGCGAATTAATCATATTATTTTCCGATATATAATTACACGGTTATGGATCATAATCGCCCCGTTTTGTGAAGCTAAAACAATAGAGCGCTTTAATAGAAACAAAATTTGTTAGCTCTAAAATGCAACTCAAATGCTAGTCTCAAAATTCTCAAAACGCTTTGAAAGGTGTTTCCAAATGAGTGCTAAAAACGTCTGATTTCTCTTATAAACGAAAACTACGTCCAAATGACAACAACAATTAATAATAATAGTCAAATAACACATAAGCCAGTATAATCCAAATTAATTAATTTGATACATCATGCGAAGCGCAGTGCACACAGCAATTCTGATATATTATTTCAAGCTTTTTTCGGTGTATTAGTGCAAATGTCGTTAAAAGAAAAAAACGTCTTTCGACAGTACCTGAAGGTTTTTGCACAGTCGGGATATAAGTCGCTCCGTAAGCGTCTGTTGGATATATTCCTTTCTCTAAATCCCAAACTGTTTTCGTGTGCGAACGACGAAAACGACGAAAAGTAATATAATAGAGGGAAAGAATTTAATCACAAGTAAACAATAAATGCGAAAATTTTTTTATGATGGCAGGGGATTAGATAAGACAAAAACAAAAGAAGAAGAAGCAGTAGTAGAAAAAGTGCTAAAAGATTTATTGATAAACAACAATAATGCTATTTTTCCGTACGTTTAGTGCGCGCTTTAACAATAGGCGATGATAATCCAATTCCCAATAAATTGCTGGAAAACACTTGAAAATCGTAATCCGTATCCGATTGAAGATTATAGAGCGTAAACACTGTGGAAGATTCTGGTTGTGGTACGCGTATTGTCTTCCAATCTGTGTCTCCGCCATCAGAAAACCTATAGCTATATTCAGTTTGAATGAGATACGAATAAATTAATTGTGTAATTAAAACGCTATCGTTATTTAAATAAATGCGCAGAAAATCTAACCGTAAGTGAAAAGTTTGCTCATATCCGCCGTTATAGTTAGGTTGCCAAGTGATGGTCGCCGCAAATGCCGAAGTATTTACCATTACATTAGTTGGTGCGTGCGGTGTTGTACCTGTTTTGTGAAACAAAATATTTAGTGTTGACGAAACGATAATTTGAAACTTTATTTTCAACAAGTCTTAATAAAGAAATACTATCTATTAATGAACGAATTTTAAGTTCTAACCACTACTTGATGTAAGATTATCTAACTGACGATGTAAAATATTGGAACTAAAATCCTATTTCTATTTATTTTTTAAAATCATTCTATTTAAATATAAGAATTAGCAAAATTCGGGCTCGGTTTGGGTACCAAAGCATAATTGTAGGGTTGGGAATGATTAGGGTTCAAACATGTCAGTCACTGGTTGGGTTTTAGAATTTTCTAGAACAAAGACATTATCCTAATATTGAGATTAAAACACAAATGTATAAAAACTTTTTTGCAACATAAAGTTATAAGTTTTGGCAAAACTAAATAATAATAATTTGTTCTAATATTAATTACTATTTTAAAAAGTGCTCTATTTTTGTCATAAATTTGAGAAAAGGATTATAATTAGTTTAATTATAAAAAATTAAAACAATCTGGTAAAGTCAGATCTTGTCGGGTTCGGGTCGGGATAGCAGATATCAGTACGGGTACGGATCTGAAAATTTGAACGACTTACTTGCCTAATTTACAGCGCATATATTTGTCAATAAAATTTATTTATGAGTATATAAAATTACAGGTTCACATATTAATCAAAATGGAAAATAATTCAAGCAATAAATTTCTCTAAGCTTCCAATTGGAAAACAGCCAAATCTTTAGAAAAAAGTTTTCGCATTGTTTAGCTTTCTAAGAGAAAGATTTTTTTCGCCTTTATTTGCGGTGAATTGAATGAAATAGTTGAGTAACTAAACGCTAACTTACTATTAACAAGAAGCAAAGTGCTCGTTACCAGTGTGGCGATTTCGTTCTCGAGAACGCACTCGTACTTTCCGTGGTCCTCCTTTTTGATCGATTTTATTGTTAAATTTCCGGAACGCAAAATTGCACGATCTTTCGGTAATTTAGTTCCGTCCGACTAGTAGTTAATGATATAAGAGAATACATATACGAATTTCGACTTAAGATTATTATAGCATGTGTCCGGGTATGTGTGGGTTCGAATAAAATGAAAAATAAAATAAAAAATAAAATTTTTAAGTTTAGTAAGAAATCACTTTCTTTAAATTTTAGAAATTACTATATCTATTTTATTTTTATTTTAGTGATGGAAAAGTTATTTCTATAAAATTTTCGTTTCCATTATTAGACTTTCTTCGAAATAGTTTATCCTTCTTTACAATTTGCTGCTGCATTATTGATATCCTAAATACGTCTTATGAGTCTTAGCGGTGGCTACTCTTATATATTAATTATTTTTGTTTGAATACAAAAAAATATACTAGACTTTATATATATAACCAAATAAAAGGCAAAAGAAAAAATATTAGCCAATAGGATATATATAAGAAGCAATTTTTTTCTATGAGAATAAGCTCAGCCATCGATACCATTCATCATTCAAACCACACCATTTTTTCCTCTTTTTTGACGATATCGGAAAACCTACTTTTTTGTCAGTGCAGTAGAGAAACCGCAAAAATAACTTTTATTTCTAAGATGAAGCAGAAGATTATTATAACAAGCGATGAATGGCGAATGGCCTCGAATGATGGACTCGAGCCTTTCGATCGTTAACTAATCGTGAAACAGTGGTACTATTTTGTTCTACACATAAGTTTGACACATTTTCAATGCACATCTAACACATGGGTCTTACTTTGCGCCAAATGATGTTAGGTTTAGGCTGTCCAACGCCGTCGCACGGCATCCTAACCTCGCTATTAACCGATTTCTGGTAGATTTCGTTCGGTTTTATCGTGAATATTGGCGGATCTGAAACGTGAACAAAATATCTCACATCAATAATAATAACGAAACTCGAAGCTTAAATAACAAAAATATAATTTTGTTGGTGTCGCACAACATTTAACCTCAAAATTGAAGTGATATATTACGAAAAACTTTTCCAAAGGAAAAAATTCAAAACGGAAACACACGCATAAAAAAGCATTAAAAGCCCAGAACAAAACTCCCAACTGTTATGTGATACGACTGCGAAAACGGAAATAATATCTACAATAATACGTATATATCTATCTATAAAGTTAATACATGGCATAAAACATCTTTCGCTTTCGTTTTTCCCCATCAAAAATGCGTTTGTATATCACACCAACAACGGCGCGGTAATATGAAGCGATAAATTTTATTTAATCCCACATCGATTTTACCTTTAACTAGCACTTCCATCACGTTAGACGTTCCTGAAGTTCCGTGAAGATTGTAAGGCGTGCAGCGGTATCTTCCCTGATGTTCGTTACTGACGCGCTGAAAGAGAAGCGAACCGTTGTTCAGTGTGACCACACCTGGCGTGGCGTTCGGATCAAACGGTCGCCTATCTTTGGTCCACGTTATAAACTGAAATGGTGGCGACGCTTGAATGAAGCAGCGAACCACTCCCGAGAGTCCATGCGGCAGATACTGAATGGTGGGCGAGTAAGTGACGCGCGCCGGATCTGTGATCAACCAGAGAATTGGTTATCAATGGGCAAAGTAAAACAAGCGAAACAAATGAATAAGAAAAAATCTTTTTGTTTCTATTGATTAATAGCTGACATACACTCAACGCTGAGATAAGCAATGGCCAAATCAGGCGTTCCAATACCGTTGAACACTTCGCACGTATACTTTCCAGAGTCTTCAGCTGAAGTGGGATTGACGTACAGCGTGCCGTCCCGTCTGATACTGGTTCGAGTCTCCAGCCAAGACAGTTGATTAATCTCGACGTCGTTGTGAAACCATCGATGAGTCACATTAGATGGCAACGCTTTCGCTTCGCATATCATCTCAACTTTATCGCCCTCTAATTTGGTCACATTTCTTGGCGGCACAGTTATCACAGCTGGTCCAGCGATGATTATTTTGGTGGTGGCTGTCACCGAACCCTCACGATTTCTCGCCATGCATAGATAATCGCCAATATCTGACTGCTGAAGATTAGTGATCCGTAATTCGTTTGTCAATATATGGATGTTTCCGCTTCCGTCCAGAGGTAAGTTGTCCTTTAAATAATATAAATATATTGATTCGTAAGTCAGAGAGTATTGAAAATCGATAGAAAAGCAATTTGGTTTGATAGCGCCCATACCTTGTACCAGATAATAGCTGGCGATGGTGTGCCCTGAGCTTCGCAAGGCATCGCTATGGACTCGCCTACTTTAACGTAGATAACGTCGGGTGGTTTTAGCTTGAAATGTGGCGGAGCTGTAAAACAGAAATGAAAATACTGTACTACAGAAAAAAGAGTTTAGAGTTTTAGAGCTATGCTGTTATAAAATACACAAAAACTTATGTTACTATGCTCTCACACATAAAATATTTATTATTTTTGTTTATATGATTAGTTTTAAATTTCAAATTTAAATTGTATTAACTATAATATTAATATCGCTCACAACAACATCACATTTAGTATTGAGACGCGAATAATGATTGACAATAAGTCAATCGAAACTTTTGTCTTAATTTGCAAATTTTAAGTTTGAAATTGCCATCAAATTATTCTCAAGTAACAATATTATTAATCAGCAGAGTATAGAATTGGCAGAGTCTGTACATTTATGATAATGTCTGACAAAACATTTTATATAATAAAGAGTTTCTTCGCATAAAAAAGTTTTCAGAGAGTAATTTTTTTAAATTAAGTTGTAATATCTTATGAATATATTATATACAGTATACATCTCACGTATGCATAGGAATGCGAAATAAGTGGTTCTGGTTTTATAAAGCAGTAAGATCTTAGTCTACACGTGTACATGTAGTTTTTATTTGTTATTTCTTGGGTAATGTATAACATTAAACAAATACCAGCGCTTAAATCTATGTTCTGAATACATTTACGCAGTACATCTAAAAAATATGAGGTCAACAAAATGCAAGCTTACTATAGCCAATTATTATAAAGGAAAATAATAATAGATCATAATAAAGTAAGGTTTAACCATAAAAGTCTTAGATTATATGTGCACTTTATAGCTCACTTTAAACAAGTCAAACAATTGGATTTGAGAAATGTGTCCGCCTGTCTATCTGTAGATCAAACTCATCAGAACGTACGTTATTAACGTCTGACTAACTTTCTCACTCGAATTCGCACATTCACTCACATAGAGTTGAAAATGTTATGAAACTGACAGAATTATGTGGCCAACAAATAAAACTTAATAGGGTTTATTGCCCTATTGTGGGTGTAAATGATTTCTCTTTAAATAATCCGCAGAGAAAACACTTAATCGTTAGCAAGTTTTACACACATTTTCTGCGCATATAATCTAATAATAATTGTTATTTTTATGTTGCATTAGCCACCAAGTTATTAAATGGCAAAAAAATAAAATTGATGGCAATTTCAATACAAATATAGCCAAAAACTGTTAGCTAATAATTTTTTTCGCGCACAGATTCTTTATTCGTTTAATCGACAACAGGCACATGAAAGGAGAATGAAATGAAAAAAATTCAATTCATTGCCTGTTATTGTGCTTCCAAATAAAATTCTAGTAAACTGATGGAAGAAAATTCCTTTGCACGTTAATCAGAAACAAGGGGTGCGCGAAAATCAAACATCGAAAGGGGACTGTTGAGCATCAAAATTTTACAATTATCGTTCAACAGGCACTAAAAACTGGTACGATTTAAACTAGAAAATATCCTAAATTAAGTTTTGTTTCGTTGCCCACCGCGACCCTTACTTGCGTATTACTGGTGAGAATAAAAACAGTCCTAGAATAAGCTGACGACGTAAATGCTAATAAAAATGTGACGCTTGTCATTCAACGAAACAAAGCCTAAGATCTAAGGGAGAGAATAATAGCAAATAAAGAATTGTCGAGTAAAACAAAACCAGACGGCAATTGATTTTCTTATTTTTACCGAATTTAATTTATTTTATTTTATAATGGCATTGTGTAATAGTGTATTAAAGTAGAAAAAATTCTAGTTTTGCAGTTTGGCGCAGCGATTGGAAACAAACTAATAAGCTTGTGTTTTACAAGACAAACAAAAAAATGTTTCGAATGCGAGTGAAATGTTGGAATTAGCTATTGTTTCGTTTGTGCCGCAGACTGTTTAGTTTCTTAAACAGATTTGTTTTTTATTCTAAACATAATAAAATTATTTGATTTTTTGTAGCCCCTGTATATCCAATGTTTTTATGAGCAAATAATAATAAAATAAAAATAGTCTTAAAAATAGTAATGCGATTTCAGATTTTATTTCGATTTGACTCATACCATGAACGTCCAGATGAACCCAAGTGCCGTTACGTATCGGTTCTGGCGGTCGATTTAGAAAGTAAACCCTACACTCGTACCATCCCTGATCATTCTCCCTGACATTAGTGAGGTTAAGCGACGCCTGACCATAGAGCGAAACTCTACCCTCGTAACCATCTCCTGTGTGCGGTGGATAGCCTTCGTACCAAATGTAAATAGGAATTTTGATGCCATGTTTCTGCCATTGTATGACATATGGCACCGCTAAACCATCGGGAAATTCGAACGAACACCGAAGAATCACATTTTCGCCTAAGTTTGCTGATATGCGCTCTGGTTCTTCTTGAATGTTAGCTGCGAAAAACAAATTAAATTGTTAAAAAATTTAGTTTACTTATAAAAAAATTTCTAATCTTAAATAAATATGTTTAAATATATTTTTTTGTGTCTACAGCAGAAAAAAACGCAGAGATACAATATCCTTGAAACTAATCAAAAGGAAATGCGACACAAAAAAGGCAAACAAACAAACAGACAAACTCAAGATTAGCCGAAGATTTATTAGGGCAAAACAGATCCGCCAAAATCGGTATCAGGTGTTGAATATCACTTAAGAATAAGTGCTATCGATATTTCTTTGGTTGGCAAACGGAAAAAAACACGCACACAAACACACCACTGTTTTCGGAGGTTTTAGCTGAACAGCGAAAGTAAATAATGTTTTACTGATATCGAGTGTCAGTCATTGACTCGAGATTGATATGACACGCGATTAACGCACAAACAGAGCAGAGCACAAAAAAACCAAGAATTAACGGCGAAACCCTTTTGATCGGAACGGATCAAAGAGCGATAAAAGCGATTGAATTTGACATCAAGTTCAGCACAACAACAACAAAAACAAGGCTAAGAAATGCGAGATAAAATTGAATTTTTTTATGAACAAAAAAGTTTTTTTTATAAACGTTTATATGAGATATTCCGTATTTGCTGCAACAATCCCTTTATTTCCAAATTTCTATCGAAATCTAAGCCATCAACAAAAAATTTTAGTGTGGATTGTGATCAAAACGAAAAGAGTAAACGCAGTAAAATGATAAAAAAAATTTCATTCAATAACTATTAGATTAGCTTTAACTCACTCGTAAACATGTGCTATGAACAGATATGCAAATAAACTGCGATTGAAAAGCAAAACAACTTTTCTGAATAGCCTATTACTCTGTTCATTGTATGCGATTATCGTAAAAGATTTAAAACGAGCAAAAAAAATATTTTTATATATTATTAAATTTGTGAGCTTAAAGAATAATTAATTAGAGATTTTCAGTGAAAAATTGTAAAAATTGTTATTATAAAAGCAAAGTAGAGTTCACTGGACAGCGCACATAAACAAAATGTAAAACAAATACACGTACATACAAATCCTCAATTACGAGTAATCTGTTTTCGCGATTAAAAAACTGATCTAATCTTTTTGTAAAAGCATAGTAGAAAATATATACTTCACGCATAAAAGTTTAATTAAAAATAAGCGATTTGCCGCTAAATTGTTGTAACAATGGCTGGTAAATGCAAACGAGTTCAGTGAGAGGTATTTACGCGCTGTGAGAGGTATTTCAGTATACATTATATGTAAGATATGTAAGTGTTTGACAAATGCCAAAATTTAGAGGAGTTAAGTCCCGCAGTCATTACTTACAGAGGATTCAATACAATTATTCAAAACTTTTCAATTTTTCTATTTTTTGATGGAAAGTTATTCATTTTTATTGGAATTTGTATTTTGCTGCATTATTTTCAAATCTTTCTGATAATTGAATTAGTTTCGCTTACCTGCAATAGAAAACAATAATGAAAATTTAAATAATAAAATCAAAATTTAGAGTAAAAAAATCGTATATTTGAATATTTAATTATATAAAATGACTGGCATTGCAAATGCTATTAACGAGCAGATTAACTCTCAAAAACATATTTAATTCGTATAACTTAAATATTCGACACATAAAAAGTCAAAAATGTTAATTAAAATTCAAATCTACTAACGAAAAAAAATAATTCAAGAAACCCTATAACCGATCAGAAACAATAAGTTCGTCACAATTACATGGTAACCTTCGCATATTGCAACCCACCCCTACTAATCAAGCTAACAATAACGAGGTTATGCTGACACGAATCTATCTCACTCTGGTTACCATCAAAACTAAGCCCAGCAATCAAACACAAAACGATTTTTCTTTCGGAGTCAAAACAAATATCGCCTGGAATTAAATATACGACTAATTTCGTTACGAATCACTGGGTTTTTAGACTTTCAAAACAGAGTGAATTTTGATCAAAAACGAAAACGAGTAGAAAGCAAGCAAAAAAAAGAAGAAAAAAGGAATTTCACGAATAGTTACATAACAGTTAATCATTAGAAAACAATGTGCACTGAAAAAAAGTTACACGAAGCGTAAGTAATTAGTTTTATAGTTAATTCTAATCAAACAATGGAGAAAAAGGAAAAAAGCGCAAAGAAAATTATATATAAAATATAGTCTCCATTGTTTGATAAGACAAATAAATGATGATAAATGAGAGTTTTTTTTCGGTGGGTCACGAACTTTGGGAAACAAAAATATGAACTATACGGTTAGATAACATAAGTCTAGTATAGTTTGAATAAAATATGTATATCAACGAAATGTTTCTTTCCGTAATTGAATACAAACTCATTAAATTAAATGTATTTCGGTGTTTTATATTCACAAATAATGTTTTTATATTTAGAAAGTACCACCGTTTGCAACAATAAAGTAAATTAAAATAATATTTCAGTCAAAAATTATTACTAAGGTTTTTTAACACGTATAATTCGATTATTAAAATTTATTTTATGATCTCAAGAACATTACTAATATTAACTCTTAATATTATTATAAAAATGTTAATGATGTGAACAAACAACACACAACTTTGCAAACACACTCACACCTAATGATTCGTAATAAATCTGCTTTTATAGCGACAAAATTTACATAAAAATCTAATCTAACGCTACAATACTTAAGGTAATGCGAAATAACATTAATATTTAATAGTTGGGTCAATAAATCGCCGCTTAAATCAAAATTCAAACCCTAAAACTTTTCTACGACCAAACAATACACACCGATATCAAAGTTAATCATAAGTTCGCCGAATAAATTAATATTTAGTGGTTAAGAAACGCAGACGAATTGTCAATTTTATTATTTATTGAGCTGCAACTAAGATACTTATTTACGCATAAGGCAAATAAAAGTAAACTAAGGTTTGGATTAACATACTATACTGTACATGTAAAGGATTAAATCTGCACAATCTGTACACCTGTTTTATATTTAAGCCTTTAGTTCCGTTTTTAAAATTCCTATTTTAAACAAAGCGATAGAAAATGTTAGTGATTGCTTTCTAACCCCTTTGCGTCTTAAGTATGTATTTTTATATTTTGCGTGTACTATTTCCACTCAGGTTTTATGTTGGACGGCATGTATATTCCTGCACATTTTATTCTGTTAATCTAAACCTTGGTATGCCTTATGCGTAAATAAGTATCCTACCTGTATATACCGGTAATCATAAAACAGATCTAAAGTTGAAAAAAGTAGACGTAAAGAGAAAGAGAGAAAAAAAACAGGTTAATTATTGTGTGGGCGAATGTTAAAAATCGTGACTATATTTTTTTCTCTCTTTCCCTCTACCACTCTATTTTTCAATGCTAAGATAAAGTTCAAAAAGAAAAATGCCGTCAAAACAAGGCTTTACGCTGCACTGTAGTACCAGTGCAGTTCAAACGAGTTTATTTTTATTACTACAGACAACAATACGGTAATATATTTTGGGTTACGCGTACCCATACTTACTTACACAACAAACGTGTCTGCGTTGCCGACAATTCGTCTCGAAATATTATTTTTCTTAACATACAATTATTATTTATTATTTCGCCGATCATTACTGGTAATGAATTCAGTGATTAATTTTCATAATTTCGCTATAATTCTAATGGGGTTCCAGTAATGCGCGCATGCATTACGTTTCGTTACTGTCATAGTAATGAAGAAAAAAGCCAGTAATTTGAGTATGATTATTAGACTGGAATATAATAAGACAACCGTCTTATTATTATTAAATAGAAAATAATTATAGCGTGACAAAATTTCATAACATAGCCATTAAAAAGCCTTTAACATGAGTTGCTTTCAGTTCGTATATGAGTTAACAGAGTTTACGGCACTGTTGAGAGCATTTTTCGCAAAACAAATACAAGCAACAATAAAATTCCGTTTTAATAAAACAATTCACTTTTCAATTTAGAGTTTTTATACAGCGATGAAGACGAAGAAGTATTAAACGACAAAATAGAATGAAATACGAAACAAAAAAACTACTTTCCGTTTTGTAGTATTGTTTTTAAAAGACGGGCAACAAATTTACGTTTCAAAAATTTAATTTACCCTGACTTAAACATTTTTTTCCCACTGTTGTTGCGTTGAAAAGAGTTTAGTTTTGAATTTAAAATTCTAAATTCCTATCCCTTTTCAAGTGTCAATTGTAATTTATTTCTAACACCCTTTTTGCCAAAATAAAAAAAACTAAACAGATTTTCGTATACGTCTCGCACGAAACCCATTTTATTAATACACACACCGAAACTCCAATTCCATAGTGGTTTCGATTCTACTCCCAAATACACAGTGCCGTCCGTATGTGTGATAAGTTTTTGCCTCAAGAGATGAAAGTAATTGAGGATTGAATCTTAACTAGAAATGCAAATCTGTAGACAGTGGGTAAATAGCGGCGAAGAAATGCGATACTTTAGCAGTAACCTGAATATATCCAACAGCGAACGACAACTAATATCTGCAGAGAAATAGTTGCGCATTAAGAAGGGTTCAGTCGATTCGGTATTGAATAAGGATTATGACTGTCAAAAACGATGCAAATTTTATGCTTACGAATTTATTAGCAGTTGGATGTGATGGTAAAGGTAAGGTATATTCAGTTATATGGACTCTGTTACATAACGATTCGCAAATCAGCTATAATTAGATTTTTGTGCGAACGCTAAGACGACGCGCTTTGCTGTCAATACTGTCAGTCACCGAATGAAATGTTTTTGTATACGAGAGAAAGAAAATGTTTTTCCAGATCCAAATGTTGCTCGTATTATATATATAAAGAGATACAGTATATGTAAAAATATCCATTTGTTAAAATATCAAATATCAATCTGTTAAATATCAATACTAAAGTTTTTTTTAACTGTTCCCAACTGTTTGAATTATGTTTTTATTAAACTCTGCAATTTTTGAAAATTTAATTTCAAAAATCGATCGAAAAGATTTAAAATTCGTTTCGCAATTAAGTTGTGCACACATCATAAAATGATTCAGCAGAATGTAGAGTATATATGAAAATAGCAAATCTCAACGGATAAAAAACCATTAGTAATGCAACGTTTAAATGCGTCGTCAACAAAGAATCGTTTGCTTTACAATGCATTGAACCGAACAAAAGCTACAGATAATGCATACTCTTATTAGTTTAATCGCGAAACACAACTAATCAATATTAAAAAAAACTTATCAAACTAAAAGCATATGAGATCACTGATTTATAACTTATCTTAACTAATATACCATATAATGTTACGGTACAGTACTGTTCACAGAATAATGTGATGTAAAAACTTGAAACTTAAGTTTATTGATTTTTAATACAAATTAAATGCAACATTTTTCAATCGATTGATCAATAAGTTTTAAATTAATTTAAAAGCAAATATAAATTATCGGTGCGAGAGAGAGAGAGAGAGAGAGAGAGATGCGAATAAAATGATCCGTATTCTGCGAATGGCGATATTTCTGGAAATAGTCGAATAAACGTAAATCACGTACAATAGAATTAAATCAAAGCCCATAAATACTAATAATAATAAATAACTGCTACTTATTTGCTTAATGTACGGCACAACGGCACACACCATCAAACGTAATAAGATTAATCACCGCTTCTTAGCGAGTGGAGAGCAAAAAACATCGAAAATGTCTTCTACTCTAAAATAGCATTCATTTTATCGGTCAAACAACTAATACACTTATCTTAAGAGAGCAGTTTTTTCTTGCCAATCAAGTGGTCATTGTTTAATGACTTCGAATGTTAAGATTAAAATTGAGAGAAGAGTAAAACGAGATTAACGTTAAAAAATCGAAAGTTAAAAATAAAGTGACTATTTTATCGGCCAAATGGCTAAAATGGTAAAAAAAATCTTAACATAACAGGATTGTTTAATGCAGACATATGCTAATATTTTCTGTCATTTCCCGAAAAGTTTTACATTTATCTATCTATTATTATAAGTGAATATAAATGTATTATTCACATCTCATAAGTCAGAATATATTTAAAAGTCAAATACGCCGGCATATAATTTTTTGATTTTCTTTACACTGCAGTGCAACAACAATAAAAGATAACAAAACAAATATTCAAAATAAATACCATTAAATTTTTTGGTTACATATTTCATTGTTCAACAAAAAAAATCATTCGCGAACATATTCGTCATTTGGATTTATTTCAAAACAGAAAAAAGTGTATTTTTTGTATTTCTATTCTCTTCTACGTCTTCGATAAAAAGAGAGCGAAAAAATGCTAATGATCTTTATAAATATATAGCTCTACATATAATCTTACTGTATATTTTTATATGGCATACCGAAAAAAGCGAATCGAAATTTTGAACAAAATGATACGATTTAGTTTGAAAAAAATTGTTTAACACTAGTTTCGAAACAAAGAAAGATTTTAAATAGCAGAAAGAGAGAGAGAGAGAGAGAGAGAGATAGAGAGAGAGAGAGAGAGAGAATTACGCTATAATGAAATCTTTAATAAAACGGATAGTAAAGAAAAATGGGACATCAAATTTTAAAATAATTTTGCTATAATGAATGTGAGATTTCTCTAAGAAACGAAAAGAATCAATTTTTTATGTATTTCTAGAAGAAAAAAACTTGTAAACTTGTTTGAATAAAGCACATAAGTAATCTTTTTGTAGCGTAATAAGAGCGTAGGAATTATCTTTTCGCGATGCATAATAACTTTAAAGAGCAAAAAAATAAAGGTTTTTTTGAATCATTTTTTCGCCTTTATTTTTGTCATTATACGCGAAATGCTGCTTTGAATTCAATTCATTTACTATTTATAGAACCCGATACTATTCATTAATATACGGAAATATTCAACACAACATATTTTTTTCGGTGCGCTATATGTACAGTATTTGTATTTTAAACTTATAAATAAATTTAAACTTTGCAATTTACTGAGGCGAATACAATAACCATGGTTTATATTACTGAATAACGAAACTCTTCTTCTTATCGTTCTATCTTTTTTTTATATTTATTTCTCATTTTAAAATTTATTTTTTTCTACTATTTCTCGAGTCAATGGTGGCTTTTAAATAAGGGTTTCTTTCCTCCTTTCCAATCTTTTCCTCTTTTTTCGCGATACTGAAGATCTCTTATACGTTTTTTTTGATAATAAGACTTTTTGAAAAGCTGTTTGGCAGCGACTATAAAACCTGTCTGAGTCTACTCTCGTATTTGACTGGCTTTTGACAAAATGCTGTTCAAGTGGGGAACAAGTAAAGTAAGAAAAAAATTCTGTGCGTAATGAGTCGCCAGAAGTAAAGAATGAAATTTGCAACATTTTTTCGAACAGAACAAAGTGCAGCTCAAATAAAAAAATTTCTGAACCAAAACGTTATTCTCCGGCTTTATTAGACTTCGAGTCTGACTATACAAATGATTATTAAAGCATCGTATTTGTAAATGAAGATTAATAGGCTGCGAATGCATATACTTTTATTTTACAGTCTCACATATTCGAAGCCAGTTTTTAGTATTCAAAGCAAATTTGTTAACAATGGTAACACACACACATACACACACATGCTCGCAATTCAGCGAATGATTGATTGTCAACTGAGGAGAAATACGTGTCTGACAACGAATTTAGAAAAATTCCCGAATACTCTCTTCACTCTTATCTAATGAAAAGCGAAATTTCCACTCTCTATTTAGATAGCTTTCTGCGTTAATAATAATTATTATTACCTCCTGCCGAGAATTTTACTTGGGCTAAAAATTTAAAATTTAAATTAATCACTACGTATAGAACCCGTCATTTACGAAAAGCATGATTGACTTGCATTTGATGCTTAAATCAGTGCCCAAACGGCACAAAAGATTTTTGCTAATTCGTAACGCTAAACACTTTTTTCAGTATGTAATCACTCATTTGTGACCATAACAGATGACACTAAACCTCTATTAAGATTTCGATTATACGTTTTTTTGTTGTTATGGATGATAATGTGATATCAAATTTTTTTGCGAAGGGATATTAATAACAACTTAAGATATTTATACTTTGATTGTCGATCAATAATATTTATGTTAATGGCTTGAAAAAATATATCCGTTCGCTTAAAACAAAATTCGATGCAGTCATTAGTTATGAGAGAAGACAGTTCAAACTGCTTATACACTTTATTATGATATTACAATATTCGAGTTTTGTTTTAAAAGGTCGAAAAAATACTTAGTCTAACAATAAGACAACCTATTTTAAGCGTTTAACTGTTTAAGCGAATGAATGGCTGCTTACCGTGAAGTCTAATGCGAATAGACTTTGGAAAAATTTCTCAATTAACTCTTTACTGGTTATTAATGACGCAATATTTTTATTTTAAAGTGAGCCCAAAGTGTTGTCGCGTTCATCGACGCAAAGATGCGTTATATCTGTCGCACACCATAGAGATTATAATAACGATAATAGGAAAACAATATTTTTAAATTGATGTCCAAAGCAGATGCCAACCGATCGATGATTGTTAAAAATGATTTTTATTTTGAAAATGGGAAAACCGTATGGCATAGTTTAAGTGTTTGACGATCGCATTGGTGAGCGAGAAGTGTATTATAGAAATTTTTGTTTTGTTTATGAGAATCGTTTTTCGAAAAAATGCGTCAAAATGAGGAAAAAATTTTAATGGCTTAGGGATGGAATGCGAAATCAAAGTGGAATATAAGGATAAAATATTTATACATCTCTCGCGTACGCTAATAAAAATGGTTATTAAAAACGCTCGACTTGAATAAAACGAAATAAGTACTGAAATCACATTCACATATTCGATTTTGTTGTCGTAACGAATGAATCGCTAGTTGACGGAGAATGGGAATCATAACTGGAAGCAGTCATTAGCATAGTTACCCAAAGGGGGAGTGCTTGCCCAGAATTCTGATGACCCCTAGAATTCTGGAAAAGTTGACCCCCATAGTTGTGGCCCCAAGAAAAATCGAGATTGTATTGAAAATGTTCTATTTTTGGCTGAAGAAAACTTTTTGTCTTAAGACAAAAAAATTGTCGCTTAAATCCGATGAGAATAGCAAATCTCAACGGATAAAAAACCATTAGTAATGCAGCGTTTAAATGCGTCGTCAACAAAGAATCATTTGCTACAATGCATTAAAGCTACAGATAATGCATACTCTTATTAATTTAATTGAGAAACACAACTAATCAATAATAAAACAATAACGACACATTAAAAGAGAGCTCACTTTTTAATAGGTCAATACATATGTCACAAATATATTAGTTTTAAGCCATATGGCAAAGTGCCAAATCCCTTTATTAATATAAGAAAAATATGAAATCCCTTGCTAATATAAAACTGCGAACACCTGGACGGACAGACAGACATTGTTAAATCCATAAGCTCGACTTTTGTTCAAAAAAGTGAGCTAAAAAACTTATCAAACTAAAAGCATATGAGATCACTGATTATATTTTATCTTAACTATTATATAATGTTATGGTATAGTACTGTTCACAGAATAATTTGATGTAAAAGCTTGAAACTTAGTTTATTGATTTTTTAAAAACAAATTAAGCGAAACATTTTTCATTCTGTTCCCGGAAATTTTGTTAAAATTTTTTAATTAATTAACAGCAAATTTATTAAACCAAACAAACACACAAAAACAATGTTGAAACGCTTATGATCGGAACGGATCAAAGAGCGATAAACGCGATTGAGTTTGACATCAAGTTCAGCAAAACAACAACAAAAACAAGGCTAAGAAATGTAAGATAAAATTCACACAGATTTTAAAAGGTTACCGTAGTTTAGTTTTTTAAAATACTTTTTTAATGTTTATTCGTAAAATTGGATTTACAACGTTATTTTGGTATAAATCCCATTAAATTCACTTCAAACATTTCCCCCTCTATTCATCATATAATCTAATAGTAGGCTTAAACGATAAATATATTCAAATACATATTAATATATTTACTGTATAACAGCCGACGCGTTAATGTGTCGAATACAAGCTTATGCGCGCAAATAATAAAAAATTAATAACTTGTAAGTATAAAAAGAATCCAATATTTGTTCATTTATTTATGCACCTGAGATAAGTTATGTGCAGTTATGGCAAAGAAACGAGAAAGAAATAAAATAAAATTCAGGCTTATTTTGTGTTAAGGTTAACTTTTGAACGTTAAATCAAACATAAGCGATAATAATAGGTCTCTCGCACTCTCTTAAAGCTAACAAATAACTCAAATAAAGCATTAGTTATTTTTGCGATATATATATATATATATTTTCAAAATAAGAGAAAAAATACAATAATAAAAATGAGGAACAAAACGCGCGCACACGACGCGGAAATATAAGTAAAAAAATATATAATGTTTCATGAAATTATATGTTTTGTGATTACTTAGGTTTTTAGTTTATTTTTTCAGACAAAAAAAAGCATTTTTTTTATAAATGTTTGTTCTCAGAAATTGTGTGTTTGCCGAGAAATTACCGCATTAAGGCATATATTTTTTTTTGCGTAAATATAACTCGTGGGTAAGCGTTTCGGAAAATTGTTTGGCGATATAAAGACGTAATCAAAACAGAAAAATTTAATTCGAAAACACAGTACTGTGCGAATCATTTTCGACATTTTTCAGTGAAAAATACTTGAACTGTGATAATAAAGTGCGATAGAATTACGTATTAATTTCATTTTTTTCTCACTTCAGCCACATTTTAGTTAAGACATTATTAAACTGTAACCGAATGTTGAAGAGAAATTTTTTTCACGAATCAGTTTAATTTATTGGAAACTTTCAGAGTAGTCAACGATAAACTCACAGGAAAAATATACGTTAACTTTAATGTCGAGAAAACATCAATTAATATTAATACAATCAGTTACGAACGAAAATCAAAGTCATTTCAAAAACTTCGCACAAATAAATCGTTGTATAGAATGAAAAATATTTTTACCGCAATTCTTACTCAAAAAATAAGGTGCAATAAGTTTTGGTAATACCTACGATCGTTAGATTCGTAATAATTCTAAAATATTGATAAAAAGGTAGATATGAAATGGTGGCCGAAATCCTATAGAATCAAGTTTCACTTTGTTTGATAGCCTACTTTGCCCTTTGTCTAACGAATTATTACCATCATTTTTAAAATTCATTGTAATCAATATTTAAAGAATGCCGACTAAATTTTCCGATAAATTCATCGCTACGCTTAAATAGATTTTTGTCTCGTTGTTTCAGAAAAACGATAATAATTTAGTATTTGAGTTCGAAACACACCAAAAAGTTTCGTTCCTAGCAATTAGTTTTATACGTAAGCGTAGCTCACTCATTATTAAAGCTTTTCTTTACTCGCGTGGGTTTGTAACTAATTACGGACATCATTAACTTTATGTCGATTTGTATCATATTTTATTATTTATTTTTTCCCTCTGGTTGGTCTTAATTGAACTGACATTAGGCGAGTAAAACTCGCACGACATTTAATGATAGCGAAAATATTGTGTGCGCAACATTTTTTTTTCGTTCTCATATTTAAATGAGAACTGATGTTTCGAATTACGAGTAGTTCACCCTTCATGGTAATGATGCGCAATTCTCATTAAAAAATGTTTTTTTTTGGTTGTGGGAACATAGTTTAAAAAATATTCTTAAATAAGATTAGTTTTTTCGCCTAAAAAAGTCGTTAAATTTATTTACTTATTCGGCCAAAAAAAACTCGAAATTATTCATTACATATATATATTTATATAAATATCGAGTATATATTTAAATTGGTTTCTATTAGTGGAAAAAAGCGCGAAACAAAATTTATTCCGTAATTAAATAATAATAATTTCCGAAAATTAAAACACAGCACGAGAGAACCAACAAAAATAAAACAATAGCGCAGTTATATAGTGTTACGCAAAATGTATTAATAATATGCAAATGCGAAACAATCGGGTAAAAACGTTATATGTGTAAAATAAGTAACAAAACAAAAAAAAATATATGTGTCTAAATGTAGTGATTAAACGACTCATTTCCGTGACTTTAGTTTTTTTATATTTCCAAAAAGGTTATACGGCAGCTATTTTTGGTTTTACTATATTGTATGCTACGAAACATTAAAATTACTAGTAGATTAAACTGTTTTTTTTTTCAGTGTGCGCATATATTATCATTCCCTCTATTTTGCTTCGAAATTAATTACATATTTCGTGAAAACGTTTTTAGACCTTTAACGTCAAAACCAAAACGCTAGCTAATATAAGGTTCAGAAATAAAACATAAAAATTTCCGAAATAACACGAATAGTTTTAGGAAAAAGCTATTTAATATTCCATCAAAAAACATTTTCTAATAAAAATCTTTGCCCCATCTATATCTGTAATGCTTACCCCGAGAGGTCACATAAGTAACAATTTCGACGCTCAAATGTTTTTTGGGTTCGTTGTTATTCCAGATACTGGTTTGCAATAGAGATTGAGGTAGTAGTGGTGGTGAATCGCTTTTAGTTCAAAGATCTTCCATTAAATACTATGGGCGGGAATTCTTATACGTTTTTTTTCTTGTGGGTGAATGAAACTATCTCTCGTTAACGATACACAATTTTCTTCGTTTTTAAAAAACAAAAACTTTTTTTACATTAGCGAAAGTTCATTGATGAATAGTATCGCACAATTTCGGTATAATCAATAATTTAAAGAAAAACGATTCGTAAGATGAAATCTGGAATATGTTTGTATACGAGCGATATATTTTTTTTTGAAAATAATTATGATTGATAATAGTAAACTGGCCCAACAATGCGGAGTAATCAAACAGTTTTTCAAACGTATTGAAAGGCGAATGTTTTATAAATTATTTTTGAGTATATGGTGTGAGCAGGTTTTTAACTTTCTTTTTAAAAGATGTGCGCCGAATATACTATTTTCCAGTGTATGTATTTAAAAAAAATAAAAAATAAAGTAAACAAACTGGAATTCTCGCAACAGTTTTATTTTGAGCAAAGAATAATAATAAATATTTTTCATAATTTCTATACTGTTAACCCTTGGGCTATACGGTAATCCTTTATAATGTACTTTCAATTTTAACGTTTCATAGGAAAAAATATTATATTTTCTATTAAAAAAGAATTCTTAAAAATATTTCAATTCTAAATACTTGTACCTATTTTTAGAGCTAATAATTATAATCTGATATTTTTAAAAATAATTTCCTTTACCATTCAATTAAAACCAATAGTAATACATATGATCAGAAGGGAGCGTGTGTTTTGTACGTGAAAATAATAGTATTTAAATAAACAAAAAGAAAATCGTAAAATGTGTGTCAAAAAATATTATTACAACGAAAAAACACATACTGAAAAAAAACTAATAATAATCTCGGCTCTTACACACGTTATTGCGTTGTTTCGATTCTTTATCGCAACACACAACGCCATGACACCACGGCTAACGTATGATTATTTATAATTTACACACTACTCTTTTTTACACGCTCTCTATCAATATAACTCTGCCGTCAGTATCGCTATTCATTTCGAGTTATGAACGAGAATTTTTGTTGTTGCGCTGCTATTCTTTAACACTTTCGCTCGCTATTTGTTAACAAAGTCAAGACGAAGAATAAATTGCGGTGAAAGTAAAAAAACTAAATAAAAAGAGTGCATCCGTAAATGTTGTTAACCTCTTATTTTTTTGTTCTTTTATTATTAACGAAAAAAGGAAAAATTTCTGATAACTGACTCGAGAGAGAGAGAGAGAGAGAGAGAGAGAGAGAGTGTGTGTGTGTGTGTGTGAGAGAATAAGACTTAATCTGCAACGTATGACATAATAGCATTGTTGAACGTAACAAAAGAAGTTACACTTTAGCTCACGCTTTTATAGAAAAACAGTATAGCGTGAAATTATCCGTTATTTATGAGTACTGTTTGCATAAAAGATTTTTTTTATTCTCTTCTTTAGTGTCAAACTGCATATATCCCGGAAAACAATAAAAATTTAGAGTTTCAAACTCAAACAAAATAAAATTTAATTTTTTTTGGCTGAAGAACGAAAAAAGAGAAAAATGTAAAAATTTCAAGAAAAAATTTTTGAAACAGCAATTCAACGTTACATTTCCATTGCTGACCAAATATGTCATTACATCCGCGTACGAAACATCCACAAAATGATATGAATAAGAAGGCATATCAGGTAACAAATATTAGTGGCGATCCATTTTACTATAATGGAATCGTCATCGTAGTCGACACAGTGATCTCTTAGAGGTAATTTAATATTTACATATAATTTGAATTAATAGAAATACACAATTTACGGTACGTTCAGTGCAAACAGCTTTCTATTTAATAAGATTGTATTTCTAACTTTTTCCTCTATTCTTTTTTTCTGGTGGCAAATACAATACTACTTATGCTAACTATTATTGAGATAACTGTCGCTGAGTAGACATTGGGAAAAAGCTTCAGTCAATATTATTTTGCCTCTGTTCTGTTAACTTTGTTCCTATAGTGTGAAATCATATTTATATTTGCAAAAGGAAAAAGTATGCATTTTTTTAATATTCTTCAATGCACTTTAACTTTAGCTATTGCTTTATTGCTTTCTCTCCCTTCCTCTCTCTCTCTCTCTCTCTCTCTCTCTCTCTCTCTCTCTCCCAGAACTCTTTTCTCCTCATTTGATAAGAAATAAGAAACTACAGAAGAAGAATAAAATAGATCCTCATTGGATAAAATAGCACACAAGCAATAAGTCGAATGGACTACCACTCAATACGTAGCTTTGCATCTTTTAAACTAATGGCATCGCTATAATAGCACTTATAATATCGTTAAACAAAATACTGGAAAAGTAAAAACAAAAAACATAACCGCAAATAGAAATTCATTAGTTTTCTTCAAACTTTTGTGCAACATATGAAACAGTAGTAAACAAATAAAAATAACGAAAAAAAGTTTTTATGTAATTATTTGTTGTCAAGACATGCAAAATAATAATAAAAACAGAGGAAAAACACATAACTCATGCGTAATTTATTTGATTAGATAAACACAACAACTACACACTTATGACTTGCAAACGAGAAATAAAACTCTTATAATTATAAAGATTTTGATTCAACGAAAAAACAAAATAAAAGTTTTCCTTGAATTCACGTGTGAACAACGCATAAAACTAACTTTTCGGTAAACTAATAGATGATGTAATTATATATACTATATTTTATTGTATAATTTTCGAGTACATACAGTATTTCGCATTTGTATGGCGATTACTAAGCGCTGACACAGAAAAATAGCAAATACAAAAAATCATCGAAAATCGGCACAAAAAAAAACGCTTTTAATTTACAAAGATTACGCTAATTTAGCCGTACAACAAACACACAGTCAAAAGAAGTATTAGAACCGTCCATTACTGTAATACCCTTAATAATGAATTATTAGTTTATGCATAGGCAGACTGCGTATTTATATTCAGTAGCGAATAAAAAAGGGAACACTGGGTAAAAATCTAATTAGGGATATAGCATGTGTGCGAAACGTTAATACCATATTTTTTAAACAGAGAATTACTCGCTTTATACGATCTGACACATAGCGAAAAAGAAAAATGGATGAAAAATGTGCGCGTAAGACAATATTCGGAGTTGTGTGCCGAACACTAACAAGTGTATATGAAAAGCATAATTTAAATCCGGTCGAGTCATCGCGTTCGTACCTCTAGAGTGCGCGAGCGATATTATTTTTCATCCCCAAGAAAGAAGTTAAGACGATATTGGATTTTAAAAATCTCGAAAATAGATAGATGTGCAGAACGAGAAAGAATTTTTTTTTGTGTGTGGAAATGATGGCAGAGAAAAAAATAGAAACATGGTTTAAATATTATCCTATGCTATAATCGCAAAACGAAAATGTACTCTCTCTTTAGGTCAAAAAAGAGAGCTTTTAGTTGAGTTCGCTGATTACTTATGAAAAGTAGTTCTTTAGAGCTTTTAAAACCATAAATCTAGGCATCATTAATGTTTTTAGCCTAATATATGCTAAAACTTATTAGAGAAAAGCGGCAGTTATGAGCGCGTACACAAAAGTTATGTGTGTGTGTGTAATGTAGTAATGACTACAAGAAATTAATTTTCGAGCAAAACTTTTTAGTCGTATAACACAACTTTTTGATAACGTTCTGCGCTTATCGTTCTATTAACTTATCTTTTTTGCCTATTTTTCGTAAGCAAAACGCATAAATTATGGATTAAGTGTACGTTTTGTATATGTTTGTGCATTATATCAGCGCACATACACACACATATATATAGAAAATGAAATGCAAATTATGGAATTTTATTTATTTATTTTTTGGTTGTAAAACTAAAATTCTCGCTCTTTTCTTAAAAGAAATATGAAGTTTTCGCGAAATTAGTTTTAGAACAATGGGTGAAAAGAAATACAAAGAAGAAAGAAAAACAAAAACAGAGTTCAAAACAAAAGAAAAATATTTCAAATAAATGTATTCAAACAACTATTTTCCCAAAGTTTGCAACATTAAAAGTATACAGTATTACTGGATTGTATTGTGAGATATTATTTCAATTTTTCAACGGAAAAAAAGACAACAAAAAAATATCAATTATTATAAACTGAATTTTTTTTGTCCCACAAAATCCATTATAAATATTAACTATTCAAAAAAATTGATTAACATTTTTACTTTTAGCGCAATTCAATATGACAACTCTATGTAAATTTCATAACTCTATGTCTCCCTCTCCCACGTTCACACATTCACTCACTCACATTCTCTCCCAATCTCTCATCGCACGTCGATATACTTTGATTTGAATAAAAAAGTGACTTTAAAATTTGAATAAACTGCACTATGCATTGCAAATGCATTGATAGGTGAAGCTAACTTAAACTGAAATATATATCTACGCACACGTATATATGCAGTGTAATAAAATCGCGAAAGCGAGACAAAGAAAAATGATTGTAAACTATTGTTTTCGTGTGTCAAGCAGTGAAACATAAATCACATCAAAAAATAACCCAAAACGCCATGCAAAAAACTATCTCCGTATTAAAAACGATTGCGAACCGAACGAGAAAATGGCAAATGTTATGCAGACGCTATTTTTTCTCGCTTAAACGCAGTGTGTATGTGTATGCGATTACGATAAAAATTTTAGCACAATTTTGTATCGCGAAAGAATATTTTCGTACTGGAAAACAGTCAAATTGCCTTAAAAGTAGAAATGAATTTTTTGAATAAAAGTTGAACGAAGATTTGATTATTTAGTTTTTTGAAGCGAATTTTAAAATACAATTTCTATGCAAAAAAAACTCTAAGCACGCACACAAAAAGAGAACGTCGCACTGGAGGATAGAATTGTAAAAAGAATATATACAAGTATTGACAGCGATAGCAAAATAGACTGTACAGTATATAAGTTAAAGGCACAATATTAAAAAACATGGGAAAACATTCGGCGCTGATCTGATATTAATGTATGATTGCGCTACATATGCAGTGTCTGTCTCGCACTGCTAACGCGTCAATCTCTCCCTCACACCTACTTTATCTTCATCTGGATTCACTCTATGAAAAGGTTATAACGATGCACTCTCTCCTACACTCTATTCTTCGACTTTACCTTTCTCTCCCTAACTTACTCTATTTTACTATTTATTCCATATAAGGTGGTAATCATCATATGATCTCTATAACTTTTTTTTCAGTACGAGAAATATTTTGATATCTTTTAGAAAAAGAGTCTCTCTCTCTCTCTCTCTCTCTCTCTCTCTCTCTCTCTCTCTCTCTCTCTCTAT
>JAQIXJ010000404.1:0-35940 GCA_034700185.1 Phthiracarus laevigatus
TATTGCTTTTTCTTGGTACCATAAATAAAAGGTCCGACTATGTCCATACCGACCATATCAAATGGTTCTCCAATTGGAATAGATTGTAATAGTCCTTTATTAACGTTGTCGCCTTTTCTCGCTTGACACATAGTACAGTTTTGTACGAATTTTCTAACTGCCTTGTAAACGCTTAGAGATAAATAAAGACACCAGGAAATATGGCTTTGAATCCCGTTATTCGGAAACATTTAGAAATGATTATAGAAAAGATAAAGAAATGTTTGATTTCTATAATTTAAGGAAGACTAAACCAAATAATAAGCCATCGATAACTAGATTAGAAACCGAAGACGGTGTCCTTACCGATACTGCAGAGATTAATAATTATATCTATAATTTTTTTAAAAATAAATATAGTGACGACAGAACTGACCCACTACTCGATTTGAGAATCAAAAATTTTGCTGAAGAGAATACTGATAAACTGATACGACCGATTGTTATACAGCCCATATTAAGGAAAATTATGTCTAAGGTTATTTCCAACAGAATCAAGAATATAATACCAGAAATTATATCGGAGAGTCAGTTTGCCGTAATTAGAGATAGAGGTCTTAGAGCGGCAGATAGAAATATCAGATACATTGTATAAAGTCTATAAGGAAGTGGTATCTAATAATGATGATGCCTGTAATAATTTTATAGATCAAAAGTCAGCTTTTGATAATTTATTTAGAAGATATATCTACGCCCATCTAAGAGCTCAGGGTTGGCCGGAAAGATATTTAGAGTGGTTTATTTATAAGTATATAAATTCATTTATTAGAATTGTTTTTGATTATTTGAAATCTTCACTAATAATTTTTGGGGATAGATCAGTGATTCAGGGAGACATGCTAGCAATGGAATTATATTGTCTATGTTATGATGCTTTCTTAAAACTCTTGGAAAGAGGTCTGAGGCTCATTGATAATTTGAAAACTGACTGTAAAAGAGTAAAGACATACGTAGATGATACGGGTTTCTTATCCAAAACTTTATATTAGCAAAACTAGTCAACAATTTTTTGAAGATAATTTAGAATGTTAAAAGAAATAATGGGTATTGAAATAAATTTAGAAAAAACCCAAAAAATTAAATTTAATAGCATTACGGGTGCAAAAGTTTTGGGTATCCCAATGTGTAGAACGGGTATTGATACTAGTCGTACACAGGCTATAATAGAATTAAAAATTAATAAATATTTTGAAATGATAGGTCATAGACTAATAAGAGCTCCCTTCCAGATAAAAGCTAAAGCAATAAATGTATATATTTTTGGAACGATTATTTATTTTGGGCAATTTATACATATGAGAGTAAGATTTATGAAAAATATTAAGAGTAGAATAATGAAAGTTTTTTGGAACTCTGTGCCACTTATCTCATATGATAAGATGGCTAAAAGCAATAAATATGGTGGTATTGGTCTTCTAAATATTGAAATTTTGTCACACACTTTTTCAATTCTGATTCTGTTGGAGATGAGAGAAGGAAAGAGAGATATATATAGATATAGAACAAATCGTAAAAAAGAATATCTATTTGATGAAATTATAGCTGATATGAAAATAATATCTCCCTCTGGCTCTCATACTTTGGCACATTTTGCGATAGTGTATGTTACATATGGGGAAGTCTGGAATAGTTTTCAATACGGAGATAGTATTATTAAAATTTATTATATGTTAGAAGAAAGGCAGAATTTGGTCACAATTCCAGATATGTGAGAGGTTTTTGGCACCGAATTTTTTTATAGATGTAGCCTACCGAATAGAAAACAACTCACTATTCAATAAAAAAAATCTTTTTGACAGTTATATATCTCGTAGTACATTATGCGATTGGTGTAGAATAGAGGAAGATGTTAGTCACTATTTCAATAATTGTCCTGCAGTAGAGGAATCTCTCTTTTTATATTTACAATTATGTAAGGCAATGGGTTATGTTATCACTCCCGATGACGTCATGGACTTCTCCAGTCGTGAGTCAGAGGAAGACAGAATTCGAAACGCGTTAAAACTGGTTTGGCTTAACACGTGCCAAACAAAGAATGTATTAGCGAACGTGTCTGACCCTTTATTCACTGATAAGTTTAGAATTGCACTCTATTTGAATCTGAGTGAGCTGTCTAGACATGTGCACGCAGCGTACATATTCGATAGAAAAAAATTTGAACTGAAAGGCAACAGATTTAAGTGGGAAAAAATAATATATAGATTGAATTCTTTTAGTAATGACTTTAAATTGAAAAAATGATTAAATTGTTTTTAATTACTGTGTTTTTAGCTACATTTGTGTCATTCATATGTTATTTCTTTAAAATGTTTAAGCTACTTTTTGAATCTGTAATTTTTGTGTGTGTCGTGATTGGCACTATTGTGAACGTTTTAATTTGGTATAGAGGTTTTGCAAAGGATAATACAAACAGTAATCATTATAAAGAAGAGGGTGGTAAAATGTCAGCAGTGACATATGTTTAACTGATTACGGTATAGTTTCCTATTTCTATTTTAGATTTTAATTTTTAAATAAATTTTAATTTACATTTATATTGTACAAATTCTAGAGGAGTAACTCAATAAATCTATTTAATCTGGGAATCATTATAATTATGTATTTATTCATTGTAAATATTATTTTTTTTTCAAAAATTAATTTAATGATATTCTGTATAATTTGAAAAATAAAGCTATTGTTAATGTTAATGTTGAAAAACAGCTAATGCCGCACTCAAACTTGAAACTCAATGCCGCACCTATTTTTGCAGCGGAGCTAAATGTCGCACCGACTCTCGCAGCTTATTGCCGCACCTTTTGTTGCAGCGCAGCTAATGCCGTACTGACGCTTGCAGCTTAATGCCGCACTGACGCTTGCAGCTTAATGCCGCACTGACCCTCGCAGCTAAATACCGCACTTATTGTTGCAGCGCAGCTTAAGCTGCACAGACCCTTGCAGCTTAATGCCGCACCTATTGTTGCAGTGCAGCTAAATGCCGCACCGACTCTCGCAGCTTAATGCCGTACCGAACCCTTAGCAGCGCAGCTTAATACCACACCGACAAACTTATAACTTGCAACGCAACTAACTGGCGCTATAAACATACCGTAACGTTTGTGTCAAGTAGGATGAGATGAATTAAGGTAAGAATAACGTAAGTATAACTTTTTATTTTTTAATAATAATTTTTAAAATAACTTTTACAAAAACTAGACTGAGGATGAGGTGGTTATACAGCCACTTTATATATGCTTAAAATACAGTGCTTGTTGTTGTGCTATAGAGTATAGTAGCAAATTTTTATCTCTCTTAAAATATTTTTAAAATCGTTATTTCAATAGTTTTTAGTGATTTTTGCTGTTTTAACACATTATATAATGGCGCATCCAATAGTGATGCTGTTTTTAAAATATCTCTGGCACAATCGAAGATATTAGACTTCATAAATTGGTGTTTAGTGATATCATAAAACGAACTATTAGTAATAGTGTTTTTTGCAACATTTGTATCGTCATAGCTACTATTACTTAGCAACAGTTTTTCATTAGGTATTGTGTATACCCTTACGGGTTAAAGCTTGGCATATCCGTCATTGCCGTCGCATAATGCGACAAATAAGTCATATCAAAGTCATAGAAAAATGTCTACATTGGAGAATTCAAAGGCATTGAAATTTCAATTGCCTCGACGATTAATTAAAAATAGTGTGAATACAGGTAATGCGATGGAAACCAATAATGTTAGCGAACCTGTTATAAATTACAGAGAATTTCAGTGAGAAATCCCAAAATAATTGGTCGACGACCTTAAAGCGTTGGTTCCTAAATGTGCGGCGACAATGCCTCCAATAGAAGGATTCAATTCGTCGCGTGATTACAGCTGTTTTTTTGAAAATTATTTGGGAGAGAGGAGTGTCACATTTATTAGACACGAACCGAAGCGTAATGTCGTGATCTATTTTAAAACAGTAGAATTAGCATCAAAAATTATTACAGATTGCGTGGATTTTAATGGCTATCACTATCCAGCTATTTCTTCATTAAAACCTCGTTTTGTAATGACATTTGAAGACGTCGTTTCATTCATTACGAATGAAGACAGTATAGTGGGTTTTCGCTATTACTTAGATTTCGTCTATTGTATGTATTACATGGTTGATGATGAGACCAACTCAAATAAAGTGTTTTGTAGCGAATAAAAAAGAATAGCATTGGTTTCGCTTAAAGAAGGGGTGGAGAGAAAGCAGATCCCGATTAAAATGCAACGAAAAAAATCAATTAGAGACGCAAATGGGGATTTTGCGGAACACGAGTGTGTCTATTGGACTGCATTGGGCTCTTGAACATCGGAGACATGTCTCATAACTTTTCAGTTTTGACAGTTCTGGAAATTAAAGAAGGAAAGAGAGACATTTATAGGTATAGACCGGGACGCAAAAGAGAGTATCACTTTGATAAAATGATTGCTGATATAAAAGAAATGTCTCCCTCTGGCTCGCATGTATTAGCGCACTTTGCAATAGTAAACAGGAAATATGGGGAGGTCTGGGAGGATTTTCAATATGGGGATAATGTTATGCAGATATACTATAAACTAGAGGAGAGATCTAACTCCATTATTATACCCGATATCTATGAACGATTTCAAGAGCCGAAATTTTTTATTGATGTTGCTTATAGAATAGAGAATAATGCTTTGTATAATAAGACAAATCTGTTTGATAGGAAGATATCACGTACCACCCTATTTTACTGGTGTAAGAGAGAAGAAGACGATATTAAGCATTATTTTATTAACTGTCCTAAAATAGAGGCGACGCTCTCTATGTATTTAGAAATATGTAATTTGTTGGGTTATAGTATTGCTCCTGATCATGTCATGGACTTCTCTAGTTATGACTCAGAAGAGGAGAGAATTAGGAATGATATTAAACTGATTTGGCTTAAAACGGCCAAACAAAGAAAGTCTCTGTGAATGTGTCTGACCCTTTGAGCACAGACAGACTTAGAATAGCAGTATTATGGAATCTGTGTGAGCTTTCTAGACATATACACGCTGCATACCTGTTTGATAGGAAGAAATTTAAACTTAAGGGTAATAGATTTAAGTTGGAGCTGATAATTAAAAGACTGAATTCTTTTAGTACTAAATTTAAGAAAAAATGATAAAATTGATTGTTTTTACTGTGTTTTTAGCAACATTTGTGTCTTTTTTATGTTACTTTTTTAACATTTAAGCCTCTTTTTGAGGCAACTATTTATGTTTGTGTGATGATTTGGTTTAGAGGATATAATAAGGATTTATTTATAATCATTGAAAATAATGATTTGGAGGGCGGGCGCGTGTCAGTGAAGACTTACGTATAACCGATCCTTAGGTAAATTTAATTTTAATTTTATTGGTTTTAATCTTTAATTGTTTAATGAGAGTTTTCCTCAATTGATTTTCAAAATTGTTTGGTATATAAAGAAATGAGTTTTTTACTCATCTGAAAACATAACCTATTTAATTTGAGATTTTGTTAATTATAAATGAACTTTATTCCAATTATTAAATTAAAAATTTATTTGTATCAATTGAAAAATAAAGTTAATGTTAATGTTAATGTTAATGTTGCAGCGCAGCTTATGCCTCACTGACCCTTGCAGCTTAATGCCTCACCTAATGTTGCAGCGCAGCTAAATTCCGGACAGACCATTGCAGCTAAATGCCGCACTGAACCCTTAGCAGCGCAGCTTAATGCCGCACCGATAAACTTATAACTTACACCGCAACTAACTGGCGCACTTAACTTACCGTAACGGTCGTGTCAAGTAGGATGTGATGATTTAAGGTAAGTATAACGTCAGTATAACTTTTTATCTATTAATAATAGTTTTTAAAACAACTTTTACAAAAATTATACTGATGATGAGGTGGTTATACAGACACTTTAAATATGCTAAAAATCACTACTCTCATGTGCAAGAGCCGTGCAAACAGTATTAAGAAAGTTGGCACTTAAGAGCTTATTATCAACATATCAGAACACGTGTGCTGATAACAAAAAAACAATCAACTCTTTAGTAGTTTTATTTTTTACATCACCTATTAGTCAGTTTCCTTTTTGTTTTAAAAATAGATAAATAAAATAGGTTATTCTATATGAACATATCAATGAATAAGTAATAATATTGGCAGCCTGCCTTTAAAAAACTAGCTCCCAGTATCAGACCCTAGCTTTATTGACCATGTTTTGTACAAAATAGTGAGTGTTTGTAAATATTTTTCTAACAAAACTAAATATAAAAGTTACCCTAGAAATATGTCTGAATTTCGAAAGCTTGCCCAAATTGATTTAGTACTTGACATCAGAACCGACTACCTAAAGAGTTAATTTATAAACTAACCTTACTTATAGCTACTGTATTATTTAACATTTTAATGTTACACTCGAAACATATATTAAAACATTATTAATTGTAAATATTTATTACAAAGTCTATAACCTTGATTATTATATATTAGAATATATATTGAGTAATACATTTTACCAATATAATTCTAAATTTAAACAATATTACCCATAGTTATATCTAAGATTTAACATTTAAGTTCTTAAGAACTAATTAACCTGTAAATTATAGTTAATAATAAAAATTAATTTTATAAAGATACCCGTATTTTCTAACTACTTAATTAATCTAGAGTATAAATGTTGGAATTGTCTTCTATTCCATTTTTAAAATTTCTTGTTCCATTAGATCAGGAAACTTTCCTTTCATATTGCACTCGATTTTCGGGCAATTTTTTCCCAATCTTTTCGTTCAAAGGTTTTCCAATTAACAGTTGGTCGATAAACTTGCCAAAAAATATGCCACAGCTGTATCCGTTTTTTTGATTAATAATCTCGTCATTTTCGTTAAATTTTACATCAAATTGTTTTTAAGTGTGTAAACATGTATTACAGAAGTTTCACGAATAACATGATGTATGTAATCTGGTGTGACATTATCAGTTGCATAACAATGCATGACAATTTTATCAGGTTTAACACTTGTGTTAAAGTAAAAGCCTAAACAATTTAAGATTATTATTTACGAAAAATCTATTTTTTATTAATATAATAATATACTTACACGATCTTTCTGTATTATTTGTAATGATACACACACCAAAATAAAAATCTTCAGGCTTCCATTTAATCCCTTTAAGACTTATATGTAAAAATGCAGCTATCTTGTACCCATCACATAAAGCAGCCGAAATATCTTTGCGAGCTATTGAACTTTCTCAAAGGGTAACCAAAAACCCTTTACGCCGATAGCTGTCAAGTAATTTTCTTGTCAAGTCGTTTCGTCCAACAACTTTTGGAAGCACAAACAATTTTGAATTTTTGAGTGGCGGAGCAAATAATAAAAATGCAGCTAAAAAATTTATTATATTCTTGAATCCCTTACTTTTTTAAACCGCCACTGATGCAGTAAACGCTTCAATAACAGTAGTTACATACCTACTAAATATTCCAGCCGATTTCTGGTAAGATCCAGTTGACTACGCGCCACCAGAAACAGATATTGCCCCAATACAGCGGCTTAGACAACTTTTGTGTTTACGCCACTTGCCAGATAGGCCTCTACTAAAGGTTTGCAAAACTCCAGATTTTGTTCTGGTTCCCATGAGTCTGGTCAAATATACCCGAACCCATCTTCGCCTGATGTCGGCCACCACTCGATTAAAAAAAGTCACCTCCATCGGGTCCAGGTTTCCAACCTTTTAATGCGTGAACACGCCAATCCACTGATCGATCGTTTTGGTCACCAGGTTTAGGGCATTACATTGTATATATCATTATCCTTCTCTTCTCTCTGTCTTCTTTTTCTCTCTTCTCTCTCTCCTTTCTTCTCTATTTCTCTTTTTCTTATATCTTGCTTTAATAAATTTTAAAAATAGTTAATTAATAATAATATATTATAGTTAATTTTTAAGCATTGACCTTTGTTTATTATTATAATGCCAAATCAGGCCTTACTATTTACTTTAAAATTTAATATGCATAATAAACGTTTTTAAAATATTTAATGGTCTAATACAAATAACGACATTTTTTAAAACTAATTGGCGTCGAATTGCTATGCGGCCAAATAAAAAGCGACGAAAAGCGAGACCGTCTTATTCCAGTGCTATTATTACATACTTATAACTTCGTATACTTTATATGCTTTTCAATTACGTCACACTTATTGGTAACTCACGTGTCTTTTAATTGTGTTCTTCAGCGGTAATTATTACTAACATTGTTCAGTGGTCTACACCCAGTATATGGTTGACGTTATAACGTTCACCTATACTGGCCATACTTCTATACAGTTACTATATCTCAACCAATACATAACAATCAAGTTTACATACTTACGTTTTACAAACAAACCCGAAACTCGAAAATTCATTTTTTTGAGTTGATCCTGTGGTTGAATTTGGCTGAAACTTGTCTCAATCGTTTCCCTCACCTCTAATCTACTCAACACAGTTGATAAAAAGTGTCAAAACTTTCTTAACCTTTGGATTTTAAAATTTAGTATTAATTAACTCTATTTATATACAGTCTACTATTTCCAGTTTTAGGCAATTTTAATCATTACGAACATTATATTCGAATTAGTGATTGAAAAATTAACTCTATTAACGTGGAATGTTAGTGGAATTTGAAAATAGCACCGGTAATGGAACGTTAGTGTAGAGAAACAAATTGTTTTCACCGATAGTGGAACGTTAGTGAGTTTGAAATTTGAGATAATCGAAAATATTTTAGATTTTTATTATGTGAAACGTTAATGAGTGGAATCGAAAAAAGGTACCGGTAATTAATAGAACGTTAATGCTATTGTTGGGACCGGTAATCGAACGTTAGTGGATTCGAAAATTAAAAAATTTTCAATTACTAATTCGAATGAATTGGTTAAGTTTTTGTATGACGTAACTATTAATGACGTCATTGATAAATGTTTTGTTTACTATAGCTGTGTGCACACACGTGACAATATAAGGTACTGAAAATCTATATGATTTAATAATGGTAACGATAAACGATTTAAAGGAAGACGAGTTGCGACTCGTATTCGATTGTATTTCCGTTCAAACACTAATTAAGTGTCGATCGGTTTCCAAATTATGGCAATCTATTATCGATTCAGCGCTTAAAACTAGATTAACGTTAACACTCCACTACAACGACATCACTCAATTCACCAGTGAAGGCATGTACGCATTCAATTAGAAAATAATAATATCGAAGCTTATATCACTAACTCTATACAGAGCGGCAGAGCATGTGTTCAAACGATCGTCACATTCCTATAAACAGCTCTATTGGCGCAATTCTTGGCAAAATATCGCCGTTTGTGTCGCAGTTCCAGAAAGTGTCCAATTTTCGTATGCTATTTCGTGGTGTGTTTGATCTATGTCTGAACGTGGAATCGTTGCACTTATTGTTTATCAAATTAGATTTAAGTGATTTTCAGTTTATTTTGGACAACTGTCCCAGAATTCAATGTTTAGCAGTGAGAGTCGGAAATTTTATGGATTATGATTATAGCGGTCATTACGCACAAACACTTAAAGGTTTCATAATTTAAATAATTAAATATATATCAAAACAAAAAAATATTTAAAAACAGATTTTTTGAATACGAGGATATAACACTATGACACACAAAAGGAAGTAAACTCGAGACCAATGATATTGAAAGTACAAACACAGACAAATTAAAAATCTTTGTTACGAGTCATCAAATTTTCTATTCTATTAGTTTCTTGTGAACCAAATTAGTAGTTAAAATTTTATGATATTATCCCCCTCTCCCTCCCATCTTCTTGGCTTTTGAAAATTTTCGATAGTATTCCCCCAAACCATGAGAGTATGAGGTACACTATTTTAATAGTTTGTTTTTTGAAAAGGTATCAAACATTTGCACTTGAAATGGCATTATCCTGCCGGCGATGTGTTCAGCAAAAGCAACAATTGGTTATTTCTGTCGTATATGCCTGCAATCGAAGAACTAGTGATTAATATGAATTTCGCGATCTCTATGGAAGCGATGAAGGATTCAATGTTCGCTGCGTTGAAACGAATGAACACCAGCCTAAAGAAACTTCATTTACTAAATATCAAACACTTTACCGATTCTGAGCACACATTTATTACAATTATCGAGTCATTGTGCGACGAAAATACGAATATAAGTGGTTTAGTTAATTTAAATATCGATTGTATAGCGTTTCGCGATATGCTTGAACTGATTAACGATAGATTTGTTAATCTCGAAACGCTTTACTTGCGTTTGGACAATATGTTCAATTATAGGGTTTCGCTTAAAAATCTAAAACATTTAAGAGAATTGCATTTGAATTTTAATTCAATGACGCATTCGTACGATATTGCGGCACAAGACGCTATTAACGACGATAATCAATACTTCGCTATTTTATCAAATATTAGTCCATTGATAACGAAGTTAACGATATCGAACGCGATTGGTATATCTATTAAAACTTTTGGCAAAACTGGCAGTTTTTTGCCAAATTTGCAGAAATTAGACACTTATATGGTTAGTTTTGAGGGCAACAGTAATGAGTTTTGGAAGGTATTTGAAAATAATTTTAATTAATTTTTTAAAATTAATTGGTCTCTATTAATGTTAGTTGTAATTTACAGATAATCGCCGATTTTAAGAATCTTCAAAAATTAACCATAAATCTTACGGATATTCGCGATAACGGGTGCGAAGAATTGATTCGATCCGATTCATTGAACACATTAGAATTAGTGAAGTACAAGGGAGTGTCAGCGATGAACGACGACATTTGGATTTCTACCGATAAAATAGTGAACACTTGCGCACAGTTAGCTGCTCGACAGCCACACAAGTGGATCACATTACGTCTTGATATCGATATTTATGAAGTTGACCAACAAGTTAATAGTTTATTACCGCGTAATTTACGACTGCTAAATGTCGGCTGGAAAAAGTGATAAGCTTTTGCTATATTTATCTAAGCTAACAATGAAACATTAATTTTGATGCGCTATTCGTAAAAAACAACATTTTATGCAACGAAGTTTATTTATTAATTACATACAATATTTATTCATACATTCAGTTATTAATTAGAATCACAACGTAGATAGTATATACAATTTATATTTAATATGTTATAAATTTTAATGTTGAGGATTATGGATCGGAATGGAAACCGTCCACAACCAAACATTAACACTGCTGAACGCTTCTTGGCTTTTACAATGTTGCCAATAAAGAGTCTATTTATTTCAATTTACGTTTAAATGTTGACGGAAAAATGTGGTATATAAGCTATTTATATATTGTGATAATAAAATTCAAGTTATTACCGTATTTTTAATTTTTAATAAAAATATAAACAATGAATGTTTATTAAATAAAATTGAACAAATATGTCATATATTTAATAAAGTTTCGATCAATGTGTTTTTTTTCGATTAAAATCACGGTTAATAAGCATTTCAAAAATATTTAATTGGAAGATATTTTGAAAGATTTCAATTGACTTTCGATCCATTGAAGCGCATCCATATGCGAGTTTAATATCTTCGAGATTTGTGTCAACGGATCACTAGAGTCCTGTATCGCTTTCATTTCGTTTAATTTACGAATAAAATCCTTTAAAAATATCAATGTTATCATTTTAAAATTAAAATTTGAGCAATAATCGAAATCTACCTTAAGATCACTTCCAATACCGTTAAGATCATTATGAACGGTTTCAACCATCGAATACGTAAATTCTCGTTCGGCATTAACCACGTCATTGCTGCTGATCTCGAATTTCGAGCTCTCAATCGGTTCCAATAGCTGTTGCAATTCGTTTTGCTGAGCCACTATAAAATCCAACTGATGATTCAAACGGGTGTGTTCTGTACGCAATTTCTCTAACATTTCGTTTATTCGCGTTATTTTCATGCCATTACTTATGAGCAACGAATCCCACGAATTAATAGTCTGCGCCTGTAAGTGGAATTCAGTTTCCAATTGATTCAGTTCGTTCAGCCATATATTAATTTGATCTTCAAGCTGTCGAAAAGTAATCCCTAAATTTACGATAAATTTTGATAAATAAAAATAACCGTCTTTTGCGAATCGATTATAACTAACGAGTTGGAGATTGCGATACGAGTGACTGCGAAGTGGTAACTGCAGGCGTTGTCGATGCAGTAGTCGTCGCGAATAATGTTGGTTTCGGTGAACTGCTAGCCGTAGTAGTTGTTGTTGTAGTGGTAGAGAATGAAAATGCTGGCGCTGACGAAGTTACGATTGGCGCTGTAGTGGTAGCAGTTAATCCAAATGGAGATGCGGTTACAGAACTGGTGGTAAGTGAAGCAGTTGTCGATGGTGTGGGCAATGAGAAATTAAACGGTTGCGGAGCTGTTGTGGCGGCGCTCGCTGTAGATAATGGAGCAATAGTGGAGCTGTTTGTTGTCACGACCGCGAACGGTGATACTGTAGCGGTTGGTGTGGCCGAAGTTAAAGTAAATGGAGGCGCTGTCGCCGTTGTAGTTATCGGTGTGCCAAACCCGAAACCTCCAGAAGTTACTGCTCCTCCAAAACTAGTAGTACTCGATAATGATGGCATTTGCGCCGATGTGGACAAAGTTGATGGCGCCGACGATATTGGGAAAGAGAGAGTAGGAGTAGTTGTGGTTGCGGTCGCGATTGCGTTTCCAAAATTAAACGGCTGTGCAGTGGTAACGCTTCCGCCGAACCCTGTAGTGCTGCTTAGCGCTGAAAACCCACCAAAAGCTGGTGCAGAAGTTGTAACTTGAAATACAAGCATTTAATAGTAAAATTAAGTTTTGAGTTATTCATAATAATAATAGTAATATAAATAATATATCCAATGCTAAGCATTCTCAAATGTTGTACTCAATACCGCGGTATTGTCAATAAACATTAATAAGATTTTTTTCCACTAGTTTTAGCTAATTTATACGATTATACTTCTATTAATACGCAGTTTAATATTATTCTGAATAAGAATCTCTAAAAAAGTATGATAATTTTGAAGTTTATAAATATAAAATAATACCTAAACTCGATGGACCAAAAAGCGATGGAGCAGTGGATGCAGGCGTAGACATAAGCGAACCGCTAAGAGCGGGAGCAGTTGCTGCGCCAAACGGTTGCGTACCAAAAGCTGGCGAACCAAAAACAGAGCCACCAAATGCTGGTGCGGTTGTTGTCTGTTGCGAAGCGCCAAACAATGATGGCTGCGATGTCGCCAAACTAGGCGTTGAACTGCCAAATGGCGAACCAAACATACCGCTGGCAGAAGTGACTTGAGCGCCACCAACACCGCCGCCAAACATGGAAGGTGTCTGTGGCTGCTGTGGTGTTACCGATGCGAACGAAAACAGGCTCGAAGTGGTGGTCGGTTGCGTTGGTTGCGATACAAAACCAGTGCCAAATGGTTGAACTGTGGGCGTTGTGGCGCCTGTTATTCATATACCGAATAGCATCTCATAACTGTTAATTAATAATGTATTTTTAATTACTAACCGAAACCTCCAAAACCAGTTTGAGTGACCGAAGATTGCGTATTAGGAGTGACACCAAAACTGGAACCAGTTGTGCCAAAGCCAAAAGCGGGTGTCGTTCCGAACGTATTGGTCTGTTGACTGAGTGACGCCTGCGGAGAGGACGCACCGAACAGCGATTGTTGTTGCTGTGGCTGCGATGCACCAAACGCTGATCCGCCGAACGCAGGCGTTGATGTGCCAAAACCTATGGATGGCGTGCTTTGACCGAATAACGAGCCCGAACTGGTTGTGGTCGGTGTCTGACCGAACGTGAACCCTGTGTTTGACTGACCGAACGTGAATGACATCGTCTTTTGCTCAAAAATTTGATAATTAATAAAATAGAGGCGAAGTCTTATGCCAACAAAACACGTTTAATTTTTCAATAATAATTAAAATTATTTAGCCATAAATATATGATAAAATCAATACAATTTTCAAACGATGTTACAGTAGTCTACGTATTACTGTATTGTTTGTAATAACTTACTATAGTCACTAGCATTGACTATAGATGTCGCTAACTATTAACAAACGTTTACCGTATTTTCAGTTGTTTTTAAAATATAAATACTCTTAACATTTTGTTTGAGTTAGTTAGGCGTAAAACTTTTAATTATCCAAAGTTCAAATATAGCTCCGTCAGATAATTTTTTAATTTCGTTGCTATAATTTTCTTACATTTTTTCCCCAAAAATAATCGTAAAAACCCACGGTATTTTAAACGAAGTTTGAAAAATTTGTTAAATAAGTGTTTAAGGCAAATGTTTTCCATATTTTCTATAGGCTCCACTCTGGGCAAGCTATTCATTTTGGGTAATTTAAAATGAACTCAAACTCAACATAAACAAGTTTATTGTCTAAAAATAGTGTCACCAGTAACCAGGGTTTGTCGTAATTATAATTAAATATTTACTGATTTATTTATTCCTAAAAATTTACAGGCACTCCATTAGAACTTTATCAATATTTTATAAAATTCTTAATAAAATAAACTAAAAAGTAAAAAGAAATAATTTGTCATTTATCCGGTAAACTGTTCAATAATTGTTGAACATATTGATTAACAATATCGTCATACTTAGCAAACGAGAAATGTCCGCCACCGCGAAATATTATCACTTTCACCAATTTATTACCGCTAACATGACTAGCTTTGAACTCAAGCTTTCCATCCGCCGAATAATTAAAAAAATTCGTGCCGTCAACGCCTAATAAGCTAATGAGTTCATATGATCTGTTCTTAGGCACCAGAGTATCTTTTTCACCGAAAACTACCAAAACAGGTAATCTCCTATTTTTTAAAACGTGAAGTCTTATCGGAAGCGATTCATATTGCGAATTTAGTGATATTGTCGAAGTGAGTAGTACTTCGTCAACATCCGCGTAAGTCATAGGATATCCCATTTTGTGAGCGATTACGTGCGGTTTTAATGCGTCCATTATACTAAGTCCCAGTTTCGATCGACCAAACATTGCGGTAAACTTTCCCAACCATAATACTAATCTTTTCAAATGGAATGGTTGGGGACAAAATAATCCGATCGATTTTATTGACAATTCTTGAGGCTTTATAAGGATATATGCATAGAAATTAGAAAATATAAATCAATTAATTAATTCATACATCAGACCACAAGCATGAATTTGGTTGTATACCAGCCGAATGGGATATAAGGCAATCAATTTCTTTAACATCGATAGCCGCCAAAAAATCGCGTACAAATTGCGTCTTTTCGGCAGTTGAATGCCAAAACGAAAACGTGCGTCGCGTTAGAGAAAAGTCCGGAAAATTGGGCACAATTACGCGCACATTTGACTCGGATTTACCGAAATGTTTGATCAATGCGCTAAAGTGTTGATGATTGCCGGGCACTCCGTGTAACGCAACGATCGTCTTCGTAAGTTTATTTTTATTCTCGTCGGTGATTGTGTCCACGTATTCTACGGTAACTGGTAGACCATCTTTAGGTGAGTTTTTATATAACTTGGGATAATCTTTTCGCAAATCTTCGAACACAGTGCCACACGTTTTAAACGTAACTGTTTTGACGAGTGTTGCGCTATTATTGTTCGTCGAGTATTTTCGTTTCACGTATACTTTAAAGTAACGTTTTCGACCGCTTCCTAACAAAATTGATTTTAAAAATTGCATTGATTGAGAGGTAACGATAAAAAGTTGATTATCAGTTAACAATTTTTGGTGATAGATTTCCTCATTGATTAGCGGTCACATTATCATTCAGTATTTAAATCCCTACTGTACAACGTTAATGCGTGTGATTAGCCACGCCTTTAAAGGCAGTACTTCTACTTTTTTGTACAGAAACGCTGTATTTTTAAAAGTTTTTCTAAACAATTAAAATTTTTAACATTTTTTCAAAATTTACTATGTTAGTAGTTTCGTTCAATACGTAAATATGTTCTCAATTTGTTTCCCCATAAAACTTCTCACGCATTTTGTTTTACTTACTGTAATAGTAAACTTTTCCATATTGAATAAAATAATTGTCGTATTTTATTTGAAATCTTTAACTTTTAAAATAATAAATTGCACGTATTATTGTAGTCTATCAAGTTTATGACTTTTAAGGTGTGTTCGTTCCATGTAATTTAGAGGTGGAAAAACTTTAAAAAAAGAGAGTCCCGTTAATTTTAGGTAGTAGTCCTGTCCTGACCCGTCCTGTTCAAGAAAATATTTAGTCCCTTCCCGTCCTGTCCCGAAGCTATTTTTATCAATTTAAAGCTGTCGGAAAATTGAATAAAAAATTTTATCTAAACTTTCTTCGATAAAAACTCAATACTGCTATATAAGATATAACATGAATCATTTCACTGAAATGTTTGTACTTAAAATTCGATAATGTTTACACACAAAAAGCTGATCATTTATAAACTTTAGGGATTAAGTCAACGAATTATACAATCCCGTCCTGTCCCGATATTTACACGGTACAATTCCGTCCCGATAAATCCCGTAAAAATTTTCTAAATCCCGATCCTGTCCTGTCCTTTCCCGATATGTTTTCCAGGTCTAATGTAAATAATAAATTAAGTGTGTGAAAGCAATTTATATAACGCTTATTGATTATTGCATGATTTAAAAATTGCGATTATGTTACAGTATTATAAAATTAAGTAAATAAAAGTTTGGGATTAAATGTAAAATTTTGTTTTCTTCGGAATTCAAAAACTCCAATGCGTCTCTGTGTATTTTATGCAATATGCAATTTCAATAAAAATAGTTAGGTATATTTACAAATAATTGTTCAGGATGCATAACAAAAAACTTAAAGGTTATTTAACATTTCTATGCGTGAATTCATTGAATTTTAAACTTTAAAAATTCAAATATAATATAATACTGGGGAATTAGTATTAATTTAACGATTATTTAAAATTTTTACTTTATAAACAGGATGCATCTCAAACAATAATAAGAAACAAATTAATTACTTTTTGAAATTTTTGAAATAACAAATAACATATTTCAAAAAATAACGAAAAAAGAAGACTATGATTCTCTAAAATTTATCTATGATTTTCTTGCTTAATAAATAAATGTTGCATTAAGGATATACGGACGAAAGGTAATAAAACCAAAAGCATCTGAAAGTGTTTTTATTTAAATAAAGTTTCTTTAAAATAAAGTTCTTAACATTGATTATTTCTAAAATTTTAAAAATATTTTGAGAGTAATTCAATTGCCGTATATATTATTTTAATAATTGCAGTCATATTTACTACCATCAATAAAATTTATAAGTCATAAAATTGTTCAACTTTATTGTCCTTTTTAAACCACTTTGTTAAAGATTTAATGATATTTTTTATCATAAATTATTTGGAATTTCAAAATACTTTAAACAAATAGATAACACGAATTTTGCAATCATTTATGATTCGATATTTTTTGAAATCTTTAGGCAACTAAGCGTTTCTCTTCACTAAGAAAAAATTAAGATAATCCGTACCGTATTTATTATCATTTAATTCCGGAGAATATAATTGTGACATTAGTGTCAAAAAAATTCAGTTGTTGACACGTATGAAATATAAAACTCAGATAATTCGAACATAGTTTGCATAAACAACGTAATTTAAAACAATAAATAAAAATCCCTGAATGAATCAGACAGCGAATAAAACAATACAAAATGTTAGTGCGCTAAAACAACGTTTACGCTTATAGATCCCTATTTTACCTTATAGTTGGCACTAATTCCCAAATACACTAAAATGTAGCAAAAAAAATGCCAACAAATATGGGACTTTTATTTAATTTGATTTTAGTTTGATTAAAAATGGAAATAATGCGCCGAATAAGGGATCAAAATAATTTCTAAACCGCAAAAAAGTGACCGCAAGTTCGGCAGTAAAACTTCCGAAATTAGGAAACGATTTTTAAAAGGTGTGCGAAAAACCATTGACAAATCATATATGAAAATCTATTATATTTAGTTTTTAACGCGTTAATCATATGAGATGCATGTGGACGAGTTCATCTTCAACTGCTGCGTGTCATCGATGATATCGTCGGAGAACGTGACGGACGCGTCTGAAGAGTGCGCAATGAACGTGTTTTCCATCGACGAGAATAAGATACGCGACGCCAATGGCATCATATTCGCCGAAGCCATCACGTGTTACAAATGCACGTTTTGTGGGAAAATGTTTGCCGCTATGGAAGTGGTTCTCACGCATTACCAATCCAACCACAGATGTTCCGTAATTCCATTGCTTAAAGGTATTATAATCGTTTATTTTTATGATTTAACCCAAATATCGTTTATTCTTAAAAAACTTTGGGTTTGGTTTAAGGAATGAAACTTTCGTCGTCGAAAAATAAAACGCAAAAAATGAAGACATTTATGGATCACACGCCAGCCAAGCAAAACCGAAGAGGTCGGCCATCGAAGGACGCGTCCAAAGACAACAAACCGCCGCAAACGCCGTCAACAAAGTTATCGTACAGCTTATCGCCAAAAATATTACCACAACAGACGACACCCGCGCGCACATCTCGCGCCACTTTCTTGAAAAAGCTTAGACCACAAACTGTTAAAGTGATGTACACTGACTCGAAGAAGAAATACGGATGCAAATATAAGGGTATTCAATACGTTATTAGTTTCGATTAATTTGTATATACCATTAGGTTTTATGACCATAGATTGCGCCAAAAGATATTCTACTTATAGCAGTCTGATGTCTCATCGAATGTCGCATAAATCGTTTCGCTGTAATTGGAATGACTGTCACTTCCGTTGCGCCGATCAATCCGGACTAGAATTTCACAAAAACACTCATTTTGGCGATAACCCGTACAAATGTTCGTGGCCTGGATGTGACCAATCGTTCGCCGATTCGGTGGCGAAAGAAGCGCACCTCCAAAAAACCCATATTGGAAATCGTACGCTTCAATGCGATTATCCCGGTTGTAACGACACGTTTAGTCTGTCCACTGAAAGAGATAAACATAGGTATTGTTATTTATTTTTATAATGTTTTACTCCAAAAATATTAATTGATTGGTTTGAATTTTAGAGCTAAATTACACGGAAAGAAATTCGTAAGCGTTGGAAAAAACGTTGCAGTCGTACATTCTAGTGATTCGGACGATGATTTTTCCGATGATGGCAATACAGATGACGACGAAGATGATGGCGATGATGAGGACGACGAAGAAGACGAGTATGAAGACGACGATGATGTGATGGTTGTGAAGACTGTGAAGGCTAGACAAGAAGAAGATGACGTGAAAGTGGTTAAAATCGTTAAGTGCAAACAAGACGGCGATGAGAATTCGAAATCAAAAGAAGACGCGGTTAAATCAGCGCACGATTCCAGGGAAGAAAAAAGAAAACTCGACGAAATTGAGTCTAATAAGGATCAAAATTCCGAATCAAACAAATCAGCAAAATCTCTAAAAAGTACAAATAACGACTTAAACGGACCGAAACGGCGAAAGTCGATATCGAAAACGAAGTTTCGCTGCGATTATCCGGGATGTCGTAAGACGTTTCCGAGCGCCGATATACTAAAGGATCATGAAATAGACGCGCATAAAACTGACGAAACTGATGGAAGGCATCGCTACGAGCGAAAGTGTAAGGGAAATCTTTATTATAAAATATGAATTGAATTGTTGTTATAATTAATTATATCGAGCTTTATAAATAAACATTAGCCGCTTTTTTATCATTTTTTTCGCGTATAAATGTTAAACATACTGTTATTCGCATATCATATAAAAAATCTCAAAATAATCGTTAGTAATGTCATTTTTACGGTTCGCATATGAAATATGTTGTCTGTACTTGCGTTCACACTAATGATGTGCACATCCTATTAGTGTTGAAAGTTTTAGATTAACGTAACGCATCAGACTATAAGATATGACCCATTGATTAAGTTATTTCTTAAATACTTTTAACACTATTTTTTTTGTATTCATAATCTCTTAATGGTAGGTAAATGTACAGAGTATTTTAAACGCGTGTTCTATAAAATCTAAATATATCGAGATTTATTACTGTATGTTTGACACGAATTTATTTTTAACATATATGATTTAATTTTATATTTATATGTACGGTATAATTGATTTACTGAAATTAAATTTATTAAATACACTATATGTGATTTTTTGTATAAAAAATGTTATTATTTGAAATGGATTTTAAATATTATAATAATAAAATAATAATACAGTTTAATTGTTTTAAATCTATAAATATTCACTATAATTATATGAAAATTGTATTTAATTCTATAGATTTTTTTTGTTGATTAAATCGATCAAAATTATTGGACGTTTTTATTAATTATAAATTATACGTACAATAATTTAATAAGTTTTACTTGTATATATAGTAAGAATTTAATATTAATTCTGTAATATATTCTATGAATAATTAAAAACTTTGTGTGGCAGAGTTGAGGAAATAAAATGATGGATTGATATAAATTATTTATTTTTGTATACTTTACAACTAACGGACCGAAAGTCGTTGATGTTCTCGCTTTCTCTCTCTCTCCGCTCCCTTACGCGATTTGAAAAAATAATCAATATTATTTTAAAGTAAAAATCCTTAATAAAAACGTAACCCACAAAACCCATGTTACACAAATAATTCCTATAATCCAATGAGTTATAGGATTTTTTCTCTGATAACTGTTATCACCCGAACGCACTTTTCTACTTTCAACAATATTTTTTGGTACAGTTTTAAGATCATAAGCGAGTCCAGACCATGACATAAAATCAATGATTAATGTGGTCAAATTAAAGTTACCACTCCATCCCAATTCACTGGCCGAATAATCCCACGGAAACGTGTGATGGTAGTTATGGTAGCCTTCGCCAAATGACGCATACACTACGCTATCGTTATCTTTGGGTTCAATATTTTTGTCGTACGGCCGATGTCCCCAAATATGAGCGGCACTATTAACCAGCCACGTTGAGTTCAGCGAATAAATGTAGCGAAATATCACGCATATTAGGAATGAATTATAAAAACTTTCCGTCCAAAGCATATTTGGTAAAACAGTGGGCATTAGGAACCAAAATACTACGATTAATTTATAATAGTGTTGCTTTTGAAAGCGGACTATAGGATCGGCAACAATGTCACTCATGTCAATATTTTTACCTGAAACATATTTTAACCACTCATTAGTTATTCTGCGTAAGAATCTTAATTATAATTAATCGTAACAATTTTAATAAAATCGACTTATGGCTATTCAAGAGTTGCTGTAATGTTGATTAGTACCAGTATATTATTACGTAGTTCTACCTTTCTCTATAACAGCTGGATGTTTGCGGCACAACAACCACCCGATATGCGCAAAAAAGAAACCTCGCTTAGAGTTATGCGGGTCGGCATCCGTTTCAGTGTACTTATGGTGAACCCTGTGATCACGACACCATTCGTAGATATTATTTTGCAAAGCGATTGTGTTTCCAATCATCATTAAAACTCTTAACGCAAAAACAGCTTTGAATGAGCGATGCGACCACAATCGATGTGCACCTTTTAATAACAAATAATTAAAACTTGTTTTGGTAGACGAACTGAATAGAAACGGCAAAAAAGATTATATTCGCTCCAAACATTAGCTAAAAGCTTATCTTTATTCGAAAAGCTCTTCTTTATCGGAACAGGTTTTGCACCCTGTAGTCTCCGATTTTACTTTGTTAGCTTATGTTAAGTTTTTTAGGAACGACCAGACCAAGGCTTTTCGTTGATCGCTTTGCAAACTAATTCGTAAGCTTTTCTGCGCGAGTAAAATATATATCTTTTAAATTCGTATGTGCGCTACAAATTGTGCTTAAATTTTGCATCGCATAAACACTAACACCCATGGTTTTGGACCAGAAAAAAATAGAGACCACCACTCTTGTAAGATTCAAAATAGAAAAATTATTATTTTAATCATTCAAACTTAGTGGTAGACTACGCTATCGCCAAATTCGATGGGTGTATGCTTAACAAAACTTCATCAAAAATTAGACTAGTTGTTTGTGTTTACCCGAAATGTTCTGCATTTAACTTTTAACGTTTCATTGTACGTTAAGGCATATTTTCTAGAATTCTAACCTAAAAGTATTTGTTCAATAAAATGTACGGCTCGGATATAAGCTTGTAACTATTATGTGGCCGCTATTTTACAGTTATCAATTCTTTTATTAAATAACTTATACTGTATATTATATACAAATGGATTGTTTCCACTGTAACAGTTCATGTACTAATCAACGCGAATGGTTTTTATGAAAAAGTTGATTCTATACGAATTATTAATATGTATTTTTTCAATTCACGTTCAAATAATCAGTTATGTTTGATTATATTATTTATTTTACTTTGCGGAATAAGGCAAGCAGAGGGATAGGCTAAACAGTTGGGGATTAACAATATAAATGGAAAAATTGTTTTAACCAAACTATTTCTTAATGCGTTTTATCTTTTGAAAGAAAATTTCACAGCAAGAGCGGTGAAAACAAAACTATGCAAACTATTTGGCGATTTGTGAACGTAAGAATAATTTCGGTAACAGTTACAGTAATGCTTGCGATCGCTTACCTGCAGTTATTCCAAATAAGTTTCCCAATATAGTGAATACGTACGTAAAACAAATTGTTTGCCATTTGGCGGATGTTACCATCAAAAAGTATCCATACACTGCTAACACGTGCAGAATAAGAAGCGAAATAACATTTCCCCACACAATCTTAATCTCGTATTTGTTATTATTTCGATCACTATTTAATGAAACAATTTTTTGCATCTTTTATTATTATATTTCAATTTTGAAAATTTTACTGGTTCTTATGATATTTTGCGGTCAGAAATGTACTACTCTTGACAATATTCAAGTTTTTACTCTTACTTTTTTCATTTTTAAACGTTTTTGGTTGAAAAGTTAATTGCTTACAAAATCTTAGCATTAGTTAAAACGCTACAAAAAGATTTGACATTTCTTATTTGCGCAAACATAATTTTATCTAAATAATGCAATGATAAAAAATTCATATTTACATAAAAATTTATGCCAACATTCATTCGATTTGTTCGCAATTAGTTTGAAAGCCATATGTACCGTATTAATAATTTTATTTTTTTCTGCCCTAAAAAGTCTTTCTTACTATTAAGAAAAAATTAATCTTCGAAGTTAATTGTGCGATTAATAAGATTATATAAACTTTGCAACAAATAAAAAAAGTAAATAAATTTCTCTTTCAACAAATAAATGTAATTGAATTGAATAATTTGCATCCATTACGTGCATATGTTGCATAAGGAAATTTATGGCGTTAAATACGCTATTCTTGTGTGTCCCTATTATCGTCTTATGAGTGACAGTAAAAAAAAGATTGTGATCAATGTTCAAAATGTTCAGATAAGTGGTTCATCTCAAATTTCTTTCTGAATTCCCAAAGAATTTGAATGCTTCTTTTTTCTTTTGACAACATTATTAACCAAAAAAAACAGGTTTTAAGTTTTTAGTTTACAAATTGTGTGCCCGTATGTGTATGTTGTGTGTGCTTTTTAAAAAGTAAAACATTTTTAAAAGATTTGATGTGACTTAAACGTGTTTATTGGAAATAAACAAAATATGTTTTTTTTGAAAGATGAAAAAGTTTCTAAGTTTACTGTAAGTTTTTTGTTTATTTATTTTACTGTTAAGAATACTTTAATAACTCTATTAAAACCAAATATGGGTTTTATAATTCAATTTGTCTGTACTTATAGCTTATTTACTTAATGTAATATTACTGGATTAACTTTATTTTCGAATATTTATTTTTTACAAAAACAATCTAATATTAAAGTTAATATAAAACTTTTGCCAAATCTTCAAACATGTAGTTTGCAAAACTTAATTAAAAAGTGGAAAAACCTATCACATTGCATCGAACTACGGTACTCTGTGATAGAAAATCTTTTTTATAGACTCCTAAATTAGAAGTTCCATTCTAAAATTATTAATATCTAATAAAACAATGCAGTAATTATAATTATTTTTTATAATACTTAGAATATAAGTTGGTTCGGAAATCTGCTTAAATTTTGCATACATTTAATTTAGTTTGGGAAATCTGTGGCCCCATGTGATAAGTTTTTACAAAGTTATCATCTTTGTATTTGAATAGTTATAATCAACTTTGATTTCCATTATCAACTCGCTGTAATTATTCCGTAGATAAAATTAGATTTTTTATTTGCAAATTAACTTTATTTTAAAAATTAAGTTTAATAAAACAAAAAACAATATTGATATTAAAACTTTAAGTAATTAACGAACATAGAAAATAATTGGCTTTAGTTTTAAATTTTACTTTATTAATTACTATTTTAAAATTTTAATATAGGTGTAAAAAAATCATAAATTATTTCCTTAATTTCATAATAGCTTATACATTACTGTATATAAAAATCTTCTATAATATTTAAAAAATTGAAAAATTTGCAATATTTAAAAAAAAATAATATTTAGTATATATAATAAACAATTAATAAAAACAACAACGCATAATAAAATGTAATGAAATAAAATTGATACATACGGGACAAAAGATTACTTTTATGCTATTGAAAGCACACGTACGCGCAGCAACAAAATATTTCTGCACAGCAGCATAAAGTCTGACAGCAAACGGTCAGTATTAGACCCAAATAAAAAGGATCGCCACTCGCTGTGCGTTGATTATGACAATCACTGCTACTATTACTGCTATGAATTCGGTTACCGGATCTGTAATCGCAATCTTCACTATAAATCATGTTAATGATATCCTCGGATGGATGTTGTCGTTGTTGCCAATGCGGAGTGGGTTGCGATGTGCGAACACTATTGTAGTAATCGCTTTGTGGCGCATATATTGTGTAAATTAAATTTTGCGAAATCGCTTCGGCATAACTTGGTGGCGGGTCTGCGTAATCTGCGATATTTCGATCGTTTACTGACATAATTTGTTTTTTCTTTTAGTGCGAATAATAATAAAATTTAAGTTCGCTTTTGTTTTGATTCAATTCGTATTTATGGCGTGCTATTTATGATTTTAATTATCTCTATTTTATTTATTGCCAAATACTTAGATGCACTTCGACGCAATCGTAGCTGTCTGTAAAAAAGTAATTTAAGATAAGATAACGGTTTACGAGTAATTCTTTATTTAAAAACAATAATGTCTTTATTTATATGTCAATTTAGATATAGTAGGATACGCTAAACGATTACTTTTAATCGCAATTATATTTTATTAACGGATTGCTTATTTAAAAAATATATATGCAAAAGCAAATAACTTATTTTTTATTAATCAAAATATTTGCAACCTTTTACGAAATTTGCGCCAAAAATTAAACTTTCAATGAAACGAGTTAGCTTATAACAGTAATTTTATTTTTAAAAAGGACTGGGTTTCTTAAAAAAAAGTTTTTGAACAATACCTCAACAGTATAAATATAGGCTTTCCTTTTGAATCAAAGAAGTTTTTTTGTTTAAAGAAAGCTCTTCCAAAAAAGACCGAGAAAAGCCAACAGTGAAAGACAAATCGATACTGAAAATTGAATAAAGCGAAAACAGCACTATATTTAAAAAGGATTTTTTTTGAAAGGCCAGAAAAAATATAGTATATATACGTAGAATTGTGCTGCACAGAGCTGTCAGCTTACCAATTATTAATGTGATATTAAAGCGACCATTTAGGAGGTAAGCCGTGCTCGGAAAGTGCAGCCAATAATATAGTTGTATTAAAAAAACTTATTATTTTTGCGTACAATTCCTGCCCTTTATTTGAAGCGTGCAATCACTAATCGCTAATCTTTATCACTATCTATAGTTGTGCTCAAAATTCATTAAATGTTGAAAAATGTTAAACATGTGTAAACCTGATCAATCATACTCAAAACATTTTTACTTAACGTTACGCGTTTCGCAATCAGCGAACGTAATACGAATTTATTTTAAATCTGTTATTGAAGTAACACTGTATAATACAGTATATATTTCCAGTGCACATAATATACAGCAATAGTCGAAAAACGAATTTCACATTATTCCGCATTAAATATGTGTAAAATTGCTATATTTTTAGAGATTAGCATTTAGCTTTTAGAGATTTTCAGCGATATTTATGAGAGAATAGGTTTTTTAACGGTTTAAAAGATGACGCATTTAAAGTCTTATTTCATACTTAAAGTTTTAGTGCTCAAAATTACGATATTGTAATGTGTCATTTTTAAGTCGCATGTTTGAGCGTACCTTTCTCTTCAAGTCAAGGTTAAGGCTAAGGCCACTGGGGTTAGTGCTGGGCTTTACCAATTAATATGACGTTAACAATTAATCGTTACGATGCAGTAATAAATTAATTTGGTTATTTATTATTCTAATTTAATGCAAACTTTTTATAAGTTTAATGCTTAACAATGTACTAAAAGTTATTGAGAAAGCTGTAAATTAAATACAGTATTATAAAGATTTTTAAGCCATAATTTTCAACACACAAAAAACATAAGGAAACAAAACTAATTTTTTAAAATTAGAAATCGAAAATTTATTATATTAGTTGAATGTTTGTGTAGAAAGCCTCATAAATGCATGTGAATGATTGAATGATTTAGTCATAACTTGCGAAATAAGCTCATTTGATAATGAACTTGACTCTGTAAACTTGAGTTAATTATGACTTAAATAATCGTCAATCAATTGAAGTGATTACAGATTCTTTTTACGGATTTATTGGCGTTTAATTATAACTAATACTTTAATGCAATAAAAAATTTTAATTAAATGCTTTACAACAATGTGAAACAAAGTGTTAAAAGGAATGTTCACTTATCAAAACATGAAGTATATTCAAAGAAAGGAAGATCCACTTGGCTATCCGTGAAAAACAATAGAATCGTTAATAATGAAAATAAAATCGTTAGTTAACAATAGAATAAAGTTGTAACAATTTTAGCCAAAAAACAAGTAAAATATCCCGATAAGTCCATATAAGTGAAATTAAATTAGAAAATTAAACCAATCTAAACAACATTTGACATTTTAAACGTTAAATTTAAAAGTTTTGGCAATAATTCTGAATACGTTAATAAAAATGGGATTTTTTGCGAATAATGTGCTTAAAAAGCAGTGATGCACACGCTCGGCGAAAAAATGACGCTCAACGCTCGCCCTCACGCTCGGTAAAATGAGTTCGCTCGACGCTCACTTTGATAGCGCGTTGTGTTTATTCGATCAATTATGAGCTACAATTAATTATTTATGTTGTTGCATAAATTTTTGATTAAGTTTAAGGTGAACGACGCATTCATAGAGTGCTCATTTTTTCATAGGTTAATGAAAACTTATGTTACAAATATATTAGTTTTTTAGTCAAGACGGCGAAACTCCAAATCTCATTATAAATATATAAAATCGGTGAAATCCCTTTATTAATATAAGACAGCGAACACCGGGAAGGAAGGACGGACAGACAGACAGACATATGCAGTGCGCGTCAGGTTAACATAATTAGATTATCTATTATTTCAAATAACTGAGAAATTATTTTCTAAAGACAAACCTGTTAATTTCGAAAATATATCAACCAGTGCAACCAGAAATTAATGTAAAATGATTCGAGTGTGTGTTACAACTTTAGTATTTAACAAGAACGACACATTCATAGAGAGCTCACTTTTTTTTATAATTTAAAGTATACATATGTAAAAAACATAATAGTGGAGAAGCCAAGTGGAAAAGTCAAAATTCCTTAATTGATATAAGACTGCGAACATACAGAAGGACACGGAGATACAGACTCAAATGCATAAGCTCGCCTTTTTATAAAAAATTGAGCTAAAAAATTTAAAAAATAAAACGATTTTATAAATTTGTAAAATGATTTGTCAGTCTTTGTTATAAATGCACTGAAAATATCAATAATTTATTAATTAATATTCTTACTGATAATAAGTTTATGGCAGTTCCAAACATTAATGTTTGCAAATTAAGACAAAAGTTTCGATTAGTTTATTGTCAACCAATATTCAAGTCTTAATATTAAATGCGATGTTTGGTAACAGAAACTTATTTTATTTTTATGGTTAATATAACTTTAATTGGAATTAAAAACTTTAAATAAACATAAAAAATAGTTCCCGGGTAAGATTGCACCATAGTTGCTGAAGGTCTGAATTCCTAGGGGGTAGCGGTCATATCCGGAAAATCTCACTTTTTAAGAGAATTGAAAACTCATCGCAATTTAACAAAAAAATTCTGGCCTGCGCACTAAAAATTTTTTAAACAGTTTTTTTCATTAAACCGTAATTAATATAAATGTAAAATATAATATAAAAATACTTCCAAATCGTTAACAGAACACTTAGAAAAGCAAAAGTATTCTTATCTTTAAATTTTTTTGTTTCATAGAAACTTTTTAATTTTAACTTTTTTACTTACTTAAAAAATCTCGATTTTTGAAGGAGGGGTGGCAAGTTTTTAAAAATTCTAGGGTGGTGAACACCGAACAAGTATCCCTTGGTTAACTATGGGGTGCACCGAAGTTTTTTGCATATTTTATTACAGCATAGCTCTAAAAATTTTAATAAAAACGATTTTATAAATATTATAAAATGTCAAATTATAAACTTTTTTGCTCCTTATTTCCTGACTATTTTAATTCATAATCACTAATGAACAAAATTTGTGGCAAAAAAACTATCAAAATCATTAAGATTTCGGAAATGTGAAAAAGAGAAGCCTATAAAATTGGTTTCGAAACAATAATTTAAGTAATGTTGAAATTTTTGTAAATTTATTATAAAATGACAAATTTATATCTGATTAAACAATTCATGCAAATATAACAGTTTCAAAATTAAAAATACAAATAATGGTCAATATACAATGTTTGGCCAAAATTCATTTTAAATCATATGTCACAACTATTAACAAATACATAATACTGTAAAACTAAAATATTTAATTGTTTAGGATAACACCGAACACGTTCGGATGGATAAACAAATCCAATTGGAGTTTGAGTGCGTGTGTGTTGAAAACTTGATCCAACGTCAACTAATAATCTATTGAAAGCAGACCATAGCACAGCAGCATAGTATTTCGGCACAGCAGCACAAAGTCTGAAAACAAACGGTCAGTATTACACCCAAATAAAATGGGTCCCTATTTTCTGAGCGACGAGTGTAACGATCACTGTTGTTGCTGCTAAAACTGTTACCAGAACTAGAATCGCCGTTATCTCTACGAAACATGTTAATTATGTCATCGGATAGATGTGTCCGTTGAGAAGTCGGTTGTGATGCGATCACATTGTTGTAATAATAATTGTGCGGCGAATATATCGTATAAATAGAGTTTTGGGAAATGGCTTCGGCATAACTCGGTGGCGGGTCTCTGTGAATAATATCATTTCTATCGTTTACTGGCATAATTGGTTTTTTGGTCTCAGTTATTTTAATCTTAATGTAAATAATAATAAATTTTCGAACTGGCTTTTGCTTTGATGGCTTCGCTTTGGGCGCACCTCACAGATTTAATTAAGCCTTATCTTCGATTATTTATGGCCAAAATACCTGGTGTGTGCTCTAATTAATTAATGCTATCTAAAAAATAATTTAAGATAAATAAATAGTAATAATTCTTTTAATATCTTTCTTTTTTTCAACAAAAAAATGTTTCATCGCGTATACCATATATACCATTATTTTATCTTATTCTCACCAACGCTTTACTAAACTTTAGTGCCGCGTAAGAATTAAATTATAATTTTTTTCGTCTTTTAAGTTCAAATAGAAAAATCATCGGTATTTTGATAAAAACTATAAAAAGCATGAGTTCGTTTATAAATTGACTATTTAGGAATAATGTGAAAACTTTTATGCAAACAAAAGTTTGAGAAAGTAATATGATTTTCGAATTTAAAAAATATTTAATAAAATATTAATACTACCTTTAATGTATAATAATTAGGTATTCAAAACTTTTAGTTTAACGAAAATTTTTACAATAAAAGCTAATCGAGCGAGACTTTAAAAACCAGTCACTGATGAGTTAAAAGTGAACAACAATTTGAAAAATAGTGGAATTTGAAAGGGTTTTAAAAGAAAAACACAGTATAGAAATTGTATAGAAATGACAGACTGATTATTAGTGTAGGATTAAGACGACCATTTGGAAGATAAGCGATACATATACACTAACGAGTGCAGCCTATAATAAAATAGTATAAAAAACATTATTTTCGTTTTCTGACGTTATTCCCTGCCTTTTATTTTTAATGAGCCAACTTTTTTTTATCACTCATATCTTATACGCTCGTTCTTCAAAATTCATTAAATGTTGAAAAATGGTAAACATGCGTGAGTCTGATCAATCTTACTCAAAAACATTTTATTTAAAAGTTACGTAATCGGTAACCAAATTCATTTGTTTGTTTTTTGAAAAAACCTTTAATATTCTGTGGTCGAAAGTGAAAGATCAATTAATCCACACGTTAAATAGGTGCCAAAATTGTTATATTTTTAGGGATTACCACCGATAGATATTTATGATACATAATTATGTTTTAAAACTTTATTTCATACTTAAACTTTTTAAGCTTATGTTCGGCGATTTTCTAGGAATCAAAGGAAATTTCTAACTTTCTAATGTACATCCACCAGAAATATATGTAGTAATGTACAGATGCCGAGCGTGAGTGCTAGTTTTGATCAATTTTTTGCAATTTAATTTAAAAAATTATATTGAATCATAGATTTTTAATTTCAGCAAAAAATGATTGAAAACTATTCTCAAGTTAATAAAAAAGTTTACACAAATTTAAACACTTTTACTTTGAGTTATTAGTTTAAATGAATTTATATAATTTGGTTTAATTTTTTTATTGAGTTCTCACATAAATGGTTAGCGCTCAACGCTCGAACGTGTCATGAGAGCTAGCGTTGCGCGGTATCATTTTGCCAGCGAGAGTGTGACACAAGAGAGAAAGCTTGTCTAATCAAGGGAACGATTTGGATTGGGTGTGGACTCAATAGAAAATCTAAAATACAATAAATCCATTTTTAGAGTTTGCGATTTTTATCTTCTAAAATACAATATTTGTTAAATTCCCTTCTCGTTTGAAGATTTTTTAATATTATTCCCAAATAGTTTGGATTATTGATTAGGATGAACTTAGAACAATGAAGTTAGTACGATATTAAACACTATTTTAAACTCTTTAAAATTGAAAATATAAAAGTTTTTGATTCTATATTAGACTAAATTTCTTATTTAAAACTCCTCTGTTAAATCATTTCTATTTCCCCGAAATTTTTTTAAGAAATTTTCTGCTTTTAATTAGTTGAACTTTTTATTCTTATAGTTAATCAAATTTTTAAATTTTCAAAATAATAAAATTTTTTAAATTTTATAACAAGAGTTAAAAATATTTAAAAAATGTTTATTAATAAATTCTATCTAATAAAGGGATAAAAAATATGCTTTCATTTTGGGCCACAGCTGATGAGTACAGTATATGAAAGGTGTATATGTATGCATTCCCTAATTATTATATAGTAATTGCTAACTTAAATAATGCAGCAGCTGTTCAGCAGCTGTGTTTCTGGTCATTCCATCCAATAATTAACTCCCAATAAAACAACTCTGTAATATTCAAATTATTATAATAACATGAAATCTCTAGATGATCCGCACTCAATTATTTATAACTATTTTCAATGAAAAGTTTAAATTCATAGATTGTCAGCACCTTATTTTTTTACAAAATAATGTATTTCATTAGTTGGATATCTATAAGAATTCATGTTATTATAATATAATTTGAATATTACAGAGTTGTTGATGAATTATTAGAGTTTTTCAACCTATAATAAACAAATTTTTCAAGGCTAAACCTTAAGATACCTGAGACACATTCACTTTGCAATAGGTTAAAATATTAGTTATAAATAGAGATGGGATATTTTGCTCGAACAGTTTAGGGTTTTTTCTCGTAATTTTGTTATAAAATTCATTTTACTGTTGAAACAAAAATTTATTCTTACTTAATCTATAATATGAAATTTATTAAAGTAACCCAATCTATGTTAGACTATACTTACGAGTTAGGATGGGAATTCTATGTCAGAAGCTTTTTTGAAGCGTAAATTTTTTACGTAAATTGATGTAAAAATGTGTAAATTTTTACAATTCTGTAAGTTAAATTTTACTCGAAAGTAAAAAAAGTTGTTAATTGCTGCCATTATTACTATTCAATCTATAGATTAAATTGGTATATTTTAATAGGCGAAGGGTAATTTTTGGATTTCCAATTATTCAAAGAGTATCAAAATAATTTTAAAATTTTTATTGAAACTTTTTTTGCACAATTAGTTCAATTATTTTAAGGTATCCCTAAAACATTGGTTTTGTGTGAAAATATTTTCACTTTTGGGCAAAAATTTTAAAATTTTATTACTCAAATGCACGTTTTTAAATATTTCGTTGTTACAAGATTTTCGATTTACCAAAATATCCCAATTATTAAGCATTCTGTGTCATGCAAGACGCCACTGCGGGCACGAGTACGGACGTATTCAAATGTATAAGCTTGACTTTGGCTACACATATTTTCAAATTTTCTACTAAATGCGAAGTGCTTTGAAATCCAAGCTTGTTTTTTTGCAAAAAGGTAAAAAATAGTCATTTTAATCCTATGTGTTTTTTTACACCCCGGTGTTTTCAAGACCCTATATACTGCTCTGAGCTCCACCCAAAACTTTCAGTCCGGAACGCGTTTGATTATTGTTATCAATAAAATTAATAATTTTGAAAGAAATATAAAAGCAGATACATTTTGCGATTCCACTAATAACGTGTGATTGAAGTTCGGATAAGTAGGACCACAGTAAGCAGCGATTCTGTCTCGAAAAAAAACTTAAGTAACAGTGAAACAGACTGTCCTCACAAAAAAACATAACGGCGCCATAAAAAATTAGTATTTTAGATTAAATGCTGGTATTACATGATTCTAATGGTTTAAAGTGATTTCAGAGATTATTTGGAATTAAAATTTATTCGTGCAAAACACGTTTCATTTAATTGTATAAAATCTTTTTAATCTGTACACTCTATCAGTATTTCGTCGTTTAAATACATATTTCATATTTGAAATATTGAAAAACAAATTTTCTGTTTTGAAGCGAAACCAAAAATAAATAAAAATCAAATGATTTTGATAACATGACATAAAATAATTCTATAAGTTTAAATTTATTACAGTTATTCTATATGGAAAACTAAGTTAATCTTAAAGTAAAGTAAATCAGAGAAAATAAAAAAAAGAAACTTTTTGAATATATATAGCAGTGCAAAAAATAGAAGACAAATTGCCATAAATATTGCAAATATAAAAAATTAAGTGAAATCGAAAATTACTGTACTCACCAGAAGCGGTTAAATCGATTGATAAAAGCCGAATCTTTACAGACGATTGAATAGAAACTTGTTTTGTTCGCAAGGATACTAATTCTAATTTTGGTTATTCGTACTCAAAGTTAAGTTTAGCATCTTAACCGTAAAAAATACGATTATAAATGTTTCAAACTCTATTTGTCGTTCACGTAATCTCTTTGACATTGAGGGGTAACTTACTATGAAAATGATGCTGACTTTTGTTTGGCTAAAGGATAATGTCATTCATAGCTGTCTTTTTTAGTATGAGAGATGTTCAATGCCAGGTATTAATTTTAAATTTATAAATATTTTATCGAAAAAAATATATTCCGTCCTTAAAAAAATTTTCTGTTAATTTTCTTTTTATTATTTCCCGAATTAATGATAAATCAAAAGTTATGCGGTATTCGATGGTTACGAGTGTTGTTCATTATCACGCAATGAATATGATTAAATTACCCCTTTATTTGTTTCTGTTAGTGAATTAATAAATTATTTATTGACATTTATTCAATATTGTTTTGAAGTTTGTTTATGCTTAAACGTTTGTGAATGACAGAATAGGAGGAGACGATAACCTATTTTGTTTTAGTTTTCATTAAATAGTGGTTTTTAAAAATGATGATTATAGCAAAACGCTGAAAATAAACGCATTGTAGCTGAAAATAGATTTGCGATTTTAATATAATAAATATTGCTAAAATTTTGGGGCTTTAATTGTTATTTTAAACTCTCATTAAGAGATCGCATCCACAAACAAAGTCAAACAAACATGTCATTATCATAAGCCTGCTAATTGTTGAATATACTTGAGCCATGAATTAAAATTGGAATTTATAAACTCTTGGTTTATTCATTCCTATTGAGCTCAAAATATATAAGCTAATCTTTCTTAAGAAACAAACTCGCGAGCTATTAAAGTATCAAATTTTAAATGAGAGTAAAAAAATAATACTAAATTATAATAAATGTTTATTCTTTTTAAAACAACAATTAAAGTAACAGTAAATAACAATATACTAACTCGTAAGAGAAAAAACAGAGTGGTACAGATAATTATGAATATAGATTTACAAATAATTACATATCTTTCACGCATTTCACTATTCACTTAAACATTAGTATAACACAATAGTTGTTAATATTTTTCGGTAAATAAAGTGAATACCATTAATAGAGTACCTTACAAGCTATAATTCAATTTTATACTTAAAACTATTTTACTAAATCGAAGCTAAAGTAATCAAAAAATATAGACTAAATAAAAATATCACATGTACTCTAAAATTAAATTCAATATTAGTTTGAACGCCATTATTATAAATAGCGCTTGGTTTTTCGTCGGGTCTAATAATTCGTTCATAAATAGCGGGAAATTGGCTGCTAATTGGATACATATACAAATTTAGATTCGTTACGTTATACTCGACAACCGAAAACTGTCGCTGAATCGACGAAAATCCATCGGCACTCGCTTGTATTACGTAATCTCCCGGCAAAAGGATTCTCCAGTATTCACCTCTCGCTGAAGAAAAGAATTTAGCATTCCTTCCGAGTATCGATAGCTTTGCGCCCGCAATCGGTACACCATTTTGATCCCGAATCAGTCCTCGCACTCCGCGGTGAACTTGCAATAAATAAGTGAGTAGCGATTGCTTGTTTTGGGTCCACAGTCGCGACAGTTGACTCTTTGGGGGAAATTTGCAGCACGAAACTTCTAATGTGATTTCCATACAACCAGCGAATAAATAGTTATAATCTTGCATTCCTCCTATGATTGTCAATTAAATTAGATAATACTTTAGCCTACAAAAAGTTAAGCCATTAATTTATTAGTTATGCGGTTATGATGAACATTCTGCGAGTAAAAATAAATCAAAATCGTAAGATTGTCGATCAACACTTGATCGCTCACATTCATATCCTATAAACTTGTTATAAATTATTTATTCATTTTTTTGTGACATTTTATTTCCTAATTATCTCCACGTTTCGAGCTATTAGCTATGCTTTCAATATATTTAACAATAAATTAGTAACGCCTTTTAAACCCAATTAAAAATTTAATAAAAGTTATGTGTTTGTTTATCACAAAAAAAACTATTTTCAATTTTATTCGATTATAACGCAAAAAAATGTATAGTAAAGTGACTAATTAAAGATTTCAATACAGTCAAAGTCAGGGTGTCCCAGAGGGGAGGGTCTGGATGGGGTATACCCCCATGAAAATCTGAAGTCATAAAATGCCAATTTTTTCATGAAAATGGCACTTTTTTGCCGAAAAATCGAAAAATTGTCGCTTAAATCCGATGAGTTTGACCCCCCCTTGATTTTTGGAAAAATCCGAAATGAGACCCCATCCAGAC
>JAQIXJ010000405.1:0-35922 GCA_034700185.1 Phthiracarus laevigatus
CCATTCAATGTTTTCGTTGCGCCAAAATTTGGTTACCGAATAATTCTCAACCAAATGGTTATGAAGTGAAAGAACTGCTTTTCGGACAAGATATCACACCACTTATTTCGTAAAAGTTTTATTGGTAAATGGATTGATAAAAATTGCATTAATTTATACAATTATTTTTGTAATAATGATTACATATACGGTATATTATTCGGAACTCAATTGTGCTCATGTTATGTACGATAAATTTCATAATTTTAAATTATAACAAAGCAAAAAAAAAATATTAAAAAACAAAACAAGAAAAAAATTTAAAAACCGGTAAAATAGAACTTTTATCTTAGGATTATCATAAAACCGGTATTGTTTGTATCCTAAAATAAAATTTACAATTAAATTGTACTTTTTGTTTATAGTCTCTTGTAAACATTAAAGCCATAACAAAAAATTTAGGAAAGTGTTTGAAATTAAGGAGAGAGAGAGAGAGAAAGGGAGAGATAAGAAAAGCAACATTCAGATGATAAATAAAACAATATGTAAATATTTATGTATAACTTATATATGTATGCAAAGCTGCAAAATATACTCAAATTTGAACATGATTTGTCAAATAAATGCTTTTTAAAAACAAAATAATAATAAATGATAAAATACAGGTAATGTAATTTAAACTAAAGAAAAAAATAACAATTAAAAATTGAATTGAGAATTATATTAAAAATTTAGCAATGAATTTACTTTTCTGTTTGATTTTCCATAAGTTAGTAAATATGTAAATATAAACTATTAATTTAAAAAAAAGTGATCGAGAAAAAACATGTGGCGATCACTTCTTCGGTATATTACTCCTCTCTCCTCTACAGTTAGGACAATACCATTTACCTTTAGGTTTCGTATTCAACGATACGCACGAAAAATGAAACCACTCGATAGTACAGCCACTGTTATCGCAGCAAATCATTTCACCGAAGCTAACCTGTTCGCAGAGACAATACGTGGGCTCATCCGGATCTATGGGCGCGCCTTCGTATAGCGGTGGCGGAGAATTATCGATCAGGCAATTACTACTGCTGTTGGCATTGCCTTTCGTGCGCTTCAAATCTTTATGCGACGTTCCCTTAACGCCACGCTTAACACTGCGTTTCGCTAAATTGGCGTCAATGGCGTTGTCATGATTAGTACGCGACGCAGTGTTACGCCTGGCAGACGCTCTCTTTCCGGAGAGTGCGGACGAACAACTGTTATTCGTGTTATTAACCGCCGTTCCATTAGCTGTCACCGCATTGATTCCGTTTGGCGATTCCTTATTACTTACCTCGCTATTCGTGGCATTAATGGTCACTGTATTGGTCACAGCAGTGGTGTTGGTATTAATGGTTTCAGTTCGTTGAACGGCGTTTGATGAATGATTTGCGTTAACAATGGCGGATGCGTTACCACTGTTTAGTGTCATGTTTCGCGCACTGTTTGTTATACTCGATGACGTATTGGAAAGCGTGACCGCTCTGTAGTCGAAATCTAATTGACGCGCTTTACCGTCCAATTGGTCCAAAATCGATTGGATTAGCAGTAGCTTTTCGTCGGCGATCTCTTGAATCTCGATCAGACATCGCTGTATTCGCAACATTGAGTTACGCTTTTTCGATTCAGTGGTCGCCGTTTTGCCGCAAACAACGTCTAATGTGGAGTCCAATTGGGATAACAGCTGATGGTAGCGGTGATTGTTTTCGTGCAGTTGAGTGATCTGTCGGGCGATATCGTTGGGCACGTTATCCACTAAATCCATGTAATCGTCGATGTATTTGACGATCGAGTGAAATGGTGACTCATTTCCCGCTGAAGACGCAGATGACATCGGAAACAATGACGAAGACGAGCACATATGTATGTATCAATGTGTGAGCGATGTCTGCGTCCGTTTCCACGCAGTTGTCTGAACGCCACGCAAAATAACCACAATAATAATAACAATAATAATGTAATACTATGTTACGCTTATTAGCGTCTGTTATTTTGTTTTTGTTGTGTTTCTGTCTATCTATCTCTCTCTCTATACATATATAACTTATCATATATACAGTTAGCACTAGTTTTTTTCGTGTCAAACCATATTTGTGCGGACATGTGTGTGCTTTGTATGGCATACGACCATCAATTATGTCCGCGTTGTGCGAAACCACAGCATAAACATCTAACCGTTTTATCGTACGATTATAAATCAGTTATGAGCGAAATATAGTAAAAAACTGGCAATTAAATAGCAATATGTTAGTTATATACAATGTGCTATAGTATAAACGTGATACCAATGTTTTTGAATTGAAAGTGTTTGAGCATTTATTTGACGTCAATTGTGATAATACACAGTATTTTAGGGTGTATTTGGAACGCACGCTTGCGTTCGCATCGAAATACGGTAGTGTTGTGTGTGTGCCGTATTTATCACTAGAATGTATTATATTCGTATTTGAAGGGAAAATATTTCCCTGAAAAAAAAAGTTGTTTACAGAAACCCGTAAGCGATATGAGAGAGTGAACACAACCATACAAAATATTGATGTCAATTGAAACTGCGCTGCGTTTTCATTGGCTAATCCATTGCTAAATGGGTGTGCTTTTCTGTATTGTTTTTCCATATTATACAATGTATATCTATCGGTAGTTTTATGTCACAGATAACGCTAATACGTAAACTTTAAGTTTAATTAGCGAGTATTAAAGAGAAATTTAAATACAATGTAAATCTTAGGGATATAAGCTTATATTAAATGACATTGAGTCTTCATGTTTTTTTATTCGTAAACAGAATTATCGAACTAAACTAATACTCTCTCTCCGAATGTATAACTAGTTTGTAGCCATAGAGATAGGGATAATTAAAAAATACATGATACACTTAATACTTAATACTTGTTTACGTTTACACGGTGTAAGCGCAGTATATATACTGAATATGATTTTTTATCGTTTAATATTTGCTATCAAAACAAAAAGTCGAAATAATATCAAGTAATGATAATTTATTACATAACGTTATAGAGCGTTGTTTATTGCGTTTTAAAAATAAACCGATCATATGATTAGCAAAAATTCAGCCATTTTTAAATATATTTTCGTTTTAAATCAGTTTTCGCTGCGTATTTTGAAAATATTTGATAAAGTTTTTAAGTAAAACTAATAGAAGATTACGATTTAAAAACACATTTTACTGTTATTAAACTCGTGTATAACGTGTGCAATAAATTTATTGAACGCAAATAATAAGCATTAATAAAATTATAGACGTAAACAGAGACGCATTTCACGCATTGTTTTTAACGAATTATATGCTAATAAAAAATAATATACTGTACAAAACAAAACGTAACGAAAATTATTTGATTTTTTCATAATTTTTCTGCAAATACTAATTATAGCGTAATAATACAACAAAAAAAAAATTAAAATCACGAATAAATTTAGTTTTGATAACGAAAAGCTCATATAAGCAAAATCTTGCGAATCATCTGACAAAACGGTAACATAAAAAAAAGAAACAAATTCGTATAACGGTTTTACTAGCGTTTCGTATCACACAATCAAATACAGTACATATGATGTCGCATAAGATGTACAGTAAAATATTGTACACTTATCGCTAATGAACATTAAACTTAAAGCGTGATTTACTGTAAAACGCATCCGCAGATCACATGACGGGGAAAATTAATCATCAGTTATAATCAAAAATAATCGCGTCTCGACAACAAAACATAAGCGATATACTATTACTTGAAATATTTATAGCATTTATATCAGAATAATTGAACGACAACAATGGTCCAATAAAAACGAGACATGGATTCAACGCAAGACACCGATACATCGTATATGATCGACAAATTGCGTACAATCAGACCATTCACTGAATCGCAATTATTAACGCTTTATAACAATAGTTTACTGGATGGCAACCAACAGTTTATTAACGATTTCGTTGAGGTAAACGTATCGTAACATTTATCGAGTTTTAACGCCTATTTTAATATAACGAAAAAATTTTAAAAAAATTAAAACTTGATTTGCCGATAGAAAAATTTACGTGTCGACGGCAACCAGTTTTACCAGCTATTAATTAAACTGGAAAAATGTCGGGAAAGACACGCGGAATGCAAAACAAAGTTAGACGACTTGAAATGTTCGTGCGAATCGTTGCGCGACAGAGTGTGGCAATTGAACAGCAAACAGATCGCCAAACCCAGCCGTTGCGCCGATGGACGTCTCGTGGAGGCCAAGCATAAGCATCACGAGGCGTCCATTAATGACGACCAGTTGAAGAGTTTGGAGAAGAATCTGTTTTGGTTACGCGAAACGGTGGCCAACGAAAACTGTATCGACTCTTATTTGTCGCAATTCGTTCATCTGGAGCTCGAGCGCGTTATTGGCGACATTATCGGTGAAACCGATTGCGATGTAAAGAGAGAGAAACTGAGGAATGCGATCACAGCGCTGTTCGCTTACCAAAGAAGGCCACCGATCGATGACAATGAGTTGGTTAATCTAACGGCTAATTGGTTGAATAATATGGTCGCCGTATTGCTGTCAATGTCTTCGATTGAGGATAACTTATATCTAGTGAATCATGTGCTACGATGTCCTGCTGGCTCATCGATTTGGTCGTCCAGTTATATTCAGTGTCCAACTCCGCTATCGATTTCGGATATCGAGCTCGCGTCGCGATATATGAACTATTCTGTTACCGTTATATCGTCGATATTATCTCCAATTTTGTTAGTAAACCAAAAAAAATTAATCATATAAAAATTTTTATATTGTGAAAATCGTTTTTTATTTCAGAGCTCGAGAATCGTTTATTGGTGTTACTGAAACGTCCAAAAAGAATAAATTAACACCTGATGATACCTGGCATTTAGTGGATCCAGACATTAATGATGTATGTTAACTCTATTCTACAGTAAATCTTTGAAAAATTTATAAAAATGAATTTTATCATCAAAGTTAAATTTTATTGTTTTAAATTAAATAATGACGATGTTTAGGGTGAAGATATTACGAATAGTAGTTTGCAAATCGCTGAAACGGATGTAATTCGATACTTAAAGCAAATACCGTTTAATGATGTATTAAAATTTGCATCAATGACTGGTACCTTAACTGGTATGTATGTTATTAGAGTGATTTCTAAAACTTTTTTGTTTCTTAAAACTTAAAATTACTTAATTGCTGTCAATTGCAGACATTTCAATTGGTAGCTCATACGGCGAAACAACAGAGCTAACAATGCTTAAGCTTCTCGCGTTTAGCACTAAATTGATTCAAATCCTGAAGCAAGGCTTACAAAGTTTTAACTGTTTGAGATATAAGGAGTTAACCATTCATATAAGCGCTATGATTAGGTAATTATTTGTATTCAATTGGATTTTTGATAAAAAAATTATTTAATAGACAAACGGTTTTAACGGTGTCCGAACTATGGGTTAACTGTAAAACTGAATTTATGGCTTACGATCACGCGCTTATCCTTCGCTTACAAGTGGAATTCGACCATTTTATGCTACGATCGATCATCACAATTCTTACAACCAATCGACAAGGAGTTTGGAATTTTTTATCGGTACTACCTTTTGATGGCGTTTCCGAATCGATGATGTGGCACATACTATGGGTTGTCTACAATAATGGTAGAGACGAGTATGACGAGTTGGGCGGTCTTTGTCCTTATTTTAGTGCCACGTATTGGAAGAATAAGTTCGAAGTGGCGACCGTTCAGTTTTTGTTTCGCGAAAAATTGACCGCATTTTCGTTGCCTGAGTCGCATAACTTATTAATTTTATTGTATAATATGACCGCATCGAGGGATCTGACACATGACGAGTTTATACGCACAGTATTACGGGAAATATTTGAAATCTCGTTTCAAACGCAACAATTAACCGGAAAAATGGGCGATAAAGGAAAACAAATCATAGTTCAATTGTGTGCCAAACATCAGACTTTGATCAATACAATTATTGACCAACTTTTGCAACATGACGTTAATAACGAGGTCTTAATGTTTTTATTATATTTTTTATATGCATTTTTTACAGCATTTTGTTTGATTTTTATCTTTAGATCTGTATTGATTTGTTCAAAGAAGTACCTATAAACTCGTGGATACCAGAAGACGACAAATTTCATTTACTGTCGGAATGGATTACTTCGCATCCGATCGATAGCTTATTGAACAGAATCGGAAGAATCATATTCTCTCGTCTCAATTGGTCTTATGATACTTCGAGGAAAGCGTTGTTCTTAGATATTAAAAGGCATCAGAGTTTAGCGCTGAAAATATATTCGGCTGTTAACAATCAGTCGGCGATTAAGAATTCGAAAGATGCTTTTCGCGTAAGTTTGGGACACTTTACGCACGAGAATCTGTTATTATTAGCAAAATCTACGGATAGCAGCGATTTCGTTAAATGGTGTTGGAATATGTTAATAGTACTGAAGCTAAATTTATTGGATCAATCGGCCGATAATTGGGATTTTGTTTTTGACGAATGCGGGTTAAGCGATAAAATTAAGAAGAATATTCTTGAGTTGAATGTTGACTCGAAACTGGTGTCAATTTGTCGTGGTTTAGACGAACAAAACTCGTTTGCCATTTATATAGCGATTATGATGACTGATTATGGCTATTCGTAAGTTATTCATTTAAGTGATTGGTTTTTTTCATTTATTAAAATGTGTTTCGTTTAAATTACTCGTTTTAGAGAATTTTCAAGCGAAAAATGTTTTGATCTTATAGAAAAACTGCTATTAAGCCACCATTACATTCCAGTTCTTCACATTTTGTGCTGTTATTTACCTCTACATTTAAAACAAGTACACTTATTTATATCGCGACCAAAGCTTATCTCATTGTTTAGCCAATTGCTAGTAACAAACAGTCACGAATTGATTGGTGTGCTATCATATCAGTTATCAAAAATAACGAATAACGACCATAAACTAAAATTACTGGTGTGTTGGACGGAAATCATTTATGAAGTTATTGGATCTGTTTTAAAATCGCACACATCTTCGTGGTTCCAGTCGAATATGAAAGAGTTGCAACAAATTGCGTCGGTTTTGGATAGCATTTCGCTCATTGTTTTTACCGATGAAAAGTTAAAGCATTCGTACACCAAATATTTAAGCGAACATCCGTACGATATAAGCGCGTGGAAACTTGCGTCACAGGGATGGATGCCGTCATTGTTTAATTGGAATAATTCTTCGTCAACAGTGAAGAAGTACGAATGGATTACACCGTTGCATATGATTCATAAACAGTTTCAGAGCTATGTTTGGCTCGGATCGCTCGTCATTGATAGCGATTTGTTAAGAATGCAAAAAATTTGGGAAGAAGTGGTGTGTGAGCTAAGCGTTAATACTAACACTAGTCTCGAAATTGCTGTTAAGGTATTTCTTATGATAACAATATTTATAGACGGATTAACTTTAATTTTTATTTCAAATCGATAGAAAGTATGCAACGATTATGGTCACACATTAATCCCGTTTCAGTTATTACCGATCAATTCGTGTGCCAATCTAGCGTTAAATGCTCCACAAGAACATGAATTTGAGCCAATTATTTGGTTTAAATTTTTTATGATATTCTTCACTAATAGCGAGTCTTGCGGTTCTGTTGGATTTAAAGTAATCAGCGATGAAACGCGAAAAAAGTTATCCAAAAAACTCAATACGCTTATCGATCATCACCACAAGCAATGGGTGTCCAATGATAACCTAAGCGATGGTCAAATCGCACACTTTCACGACGAATTGACCAAACTATATCGCGCATATATTGTTTGGTTAGAAGATTCCCAATTGCATGACGTTTTTGTTAATATCGAACAGCTTCCGCAGCAATATTTGACTAGTCTTCTTAAGAAAGCATTTTCCAATGAGTGCAATAGCGAACTGATCAGTTCGTATGTCAGTATGAATAGTTTGAAAACGAAAACATCCCGTTATCTAAATTTATGGCGCGATATTCGCTCAAACGTTTCGAATTCGCATCTCAGTCACAAAATAGACGATAAAATTGTATCGAAGTTTGAAGGTAAAACAAGTAAATTTTAATTTTTGTTTATTAATGGAAAAAACTGATTTAACTATACATTTTAATTTTATAATAATGTCAGAAGCTATACCTTTAGCGGCGCCTGAAGAGAAGCGATTTAATTATATGGACACATATGGTCATAACATTGATTTCTCAAGCAATAGTTCGGCTTTACTTTTATTAATTCAGCACAATGTGCGCGTTGTTCTCGAAGAAGCAAAGTATGTATTTTCGTAGAAAATATTCGCTAATGTTTTCTTAAAAAAACAAATTTTTGTTGTTAGAATTTTTGAAAATTTATTAAAGAAATTCGATTCATTAAATTCGTCTTATATGGAATTATTACCACAGTTGTATCATAATATTAAGAAAGAAGTACAAATTTATTTCGCTTAAACTAAACATATAAATTATTTATTAACCTTAAATTGTAAATTTTAAAACTTAGATCAAAATGAAAGTTCCGTGCGATAAAGATGCTTATGACCCAAACGGTTGCAGTGGACCATCAACTATAATGATTGATGTAATTAATTAAGCTTTACTATTGAGCACTTAAATTTGATTTTGGGTTGCATTCATGCTTTTACTTTTGATGACAATTATTTATATTAGTTTATCGAAGCTACTATTAGTCAGCACACATCGAAGCTCATTGAAAGAAATAGACTTGATTTTGAGAATATACTTCGAGATCTAATCGATACGCCATCGAATAAAGTTGTCAGCGCATCGTTATTTATTGAAAAGAATATTCCGTATGATTATTCGTTCACTATATAGCTATAATATTCCTTTTTTACAATAAACATGTGTAAATTTTAACATAAATTACTTTCGATTTATAGGATTTTAATAAAAGTTTATGATTTTCACAATGCTGAGCAAAATGAGGTGGAAAAAACGTTATTGGGATCGATTCTTGCGTGGCTTAATGATAGCACCGATTTATTTGCGCCGTCCAAACAAATATTCACAACATTACTCGATAGTTTAGAATCGGTTTGTTTTCATTAATTAATGCTATGGTTACGCTAAAACCGATGGTTATTTTTGGTTTTTAGATTTCAGAGATGAGACGCGACGAGACGAATAAATTTATCCTCGAAACAATAATTAAAAATCCAAAAATAATTGAATATTTGGCGCCACGTTTAGAACCGGTAAAGTCATCGCCAGAATGTTTCCTAATTATGTACAAAATAATTCAAGAAAAGCTTACTGTCACTTCTGCACAGACAGCGTTTGTTCTGCTGAGCAAGGTTTGTGAACGTTGAAAATAAGGTATTGATAATCGATTTTTAAATAATTTTTAAAATCAGTTTGACGTGTCCTCGTGGCTAAAAAGTGCGACAACCAAACAAAGTTTTGATTTGTTGTCTATACTCGGTAATGCGCTTTACAGTTTTGGGAATAAGCCCAAAGAAGATTTTCTAATTGTTCTCGGAGTATGCATTTTGTTAGCAGTTATTAATTTTGAATTACTTATTTAATTCTTCGTTTATGTTTCTTTAATAGCTCTACAGAAAACATTTGCAGTATTTTATAATTTTCCATTTTCCTGATAACGTTCAAGACGTACTAAATATTTTATTAAAAGGTTATTATTACTAATCAATCTGTAATAACTTTTTCGTTGCAATAAATTTATTGATTGATTATTAGGAATGAAAAACCGTTCAATAACACCGCATCTGTGGAATGACGTTCTGTATTCATTTGGATTTTTTGTGACCGCCGATGATTATATTAATTACTCGAATTTTTATGAAGAGTGCCGGAAATATTCAAATAACCAGCCATTATTTAACTCTAATGATGCAAGTTTTAATTTTGCAAGTAAACCTTTTAGTACGATAGAGATGTAATTTAGTTTATTAATTTTTGTTTAGCTTTACGATATCTTAACGTTGTTGTCAACGCATTTTTGTGAAGCGTATAACGACGTTCCTCTCGAATTTCTTGATCACTATAAGCAATACGTGCAACGATATTTGATTACACTCACAAACCTATCGTTTTGTTGGTTGAATGCAAATTCACGAATGCCTCCATGTATGTACAAAAATGTGATTTAAACTTCGTTATAACATTATGCAATTGCAGGTGATATTCGAAACGTTTGGGATCCGTTTTTCTCCAACTGGAAAGTATGGCTATTTCCAAAACGGTCCACGCGTTTTGTGACCGCAGATAATTTTAACTGCGTCTGGGATTTGTTTCTTCTAAATCTTCGTTATTTTATCGAGTGTTTTCAAGGTATTTGTGTTCGTCAAAAAACAAATAATACAGGAGCTTCAGTTTTAACATATTTGCCGGTATTGTTTATTTAAAAATCAGGAATGCTATCTCCTATCCTTTCGTGCGTATGGCAGGTCACCAACTCCTATATAATTGATACAAAGGCGATCGGGTCTTCAGATCTGTTAATAATGCATATTAAACTGCAAAGTTTGCCATGGAATAAGTTTATGCCAAATCCGTTTGATATAAAACTTATGTATGATGTATGTTGAAAACTAATTAAGTTATAACGATTTTTTTGCATATTTGAAGGAATTTTGTTTGTTATCTTAACCATAAGGTTGTGCTTCAAGACAAATTTTGCGTGAAATCATTCATTTCATTGGTATTCTCGAAAGTGGATTGGAGTCACACTTTGCGCAATCAGTATTTAACTGATGAACAGCTCGAAACTATAGTCGAATATTTATCGCATACACTAATATCGCTGTCGTCCGAAAAATGCATTGTAACGTTAAAAACATTTTTTTTTGATTTAATAAAAGTGGTTAATAATTTTAAATTTAATTTTAATTTTAGTGCGATGTTTACTTGCCTTCAATTCCGTTCTACTTATTGCAAGTAACAAAAGTGCAATGCATAAGTCAAGTTATTGTTCGCGAATTTAAATTAAAGCCGTATTTGTTTGAAGAAAATGACACTAACAATCGTTTTATACTGTCTCTGCTGAAAGAGATTTGTGTGATCGCAGCTTCCGATACGGACTTTATTGATAATAATTGGTTCATCAAACATAAACATTACGCCAATAGTGTTTCGTATTTGATTAGCAACTCTTGCGGGACTGGCAATGAACTGCACAAACATCCAAATGAGCTCAAATCTTTTATAGTTCAATGTTTTGATGATTTAAAGTCGACGTTTAAATCAGGTTATTTTAAATAATATGGTAGTTAACGGATCGGATATTGAATAATACTTATTTTTAGATATCAGTAGCGAAGAACGAGTATCGCTGTTCAACGAACTGTTAAAATCTCTTAACGATATAACGCAAGAGGACTATAAACGAGTTGTCACCGAACAATACGCACAATTACTGAATTTCGAAAATCCTTCAATACTGTGTGATCTCATCAAATCTGTGTGCTTAACTGTGAAATCTGTTTCGCAAGTTGTAATATTAACGGAAAGTTATATATACAATTATTTGAATGTAGAAGGTATTATCAAATGTCAGGTATTTTGAAACTGACGGCAATTTTTTCATGTCCATTATTTATTCTGCAGGTAATATCGCAAACCTAACAGAAGTATACGAAATTCGAGGCAATGGCACCGATGACTTTCTATTGGCGTGCGTTACGCGAAACGCGTGTTTGTGTTTGCATACATATCTGTTAACTCGATTAAAATCTGGTACTAAAGAGTCGAAACGATTTTTATCGGTTTTTATCAATTGGTGTTTTCAAATGAAGCCAAAGTAATGTTATTTAATGTATAACTTTTAATTGTTTTAACGAATATTGTTTTATGTTAGTGTTGATAACGAAGCAAACGTATTATTACTTTGGTATAAAACTCTGTCAATCGCTGATAGCTTTATCGATACTGAAGAGCAATCATTAGATTTAATACAATCAGTGTATCGTATGTCGAAGCATATATTCAACATTGTAGAGGAGAACGTTAATCAAGGCTTTCTTTCGTTCTTGAGAACTAGTCGTCAATCGTTTTCTTCGAGGTATTGTGCGATAGAAAATCTTAACTTTTTTGTTTAACTTAATTTGTTCGCATTTTCGAAACAGATGCGCGTTTTTAATGATGTGTTTGACGCTTTACGGATGCAAACGAATCGAAGATACCATCATATCGGAGAGTGTTTTTAATTCCGATCTTAATATGCTCCACAAAACATCGCAAACTAAGTTTCTGAGTTTGAAGAAAAATAAATCGTTCATCGGTTTAGTGTCATTAATGGACAAATTTAGTGATATTGTCAACCAAAATGATTCGATAATAGAGTTGTCTGATTTTATTAAAAATTGTTTAATAACGTTTTATTCTGAACATTGTTACGTTAAAAGTTTAATATAAATGTTGTGATATATAAAATGATTGCAAAGTTTTTAATTTTTATATGAGAATAAAAAAATATAAATAAAAGTTACATTTGAATTGAATGTCAAAATTTTGTATTACATTATAAAAGGAAACGAATGGTAAAATATATCTAACAGTTGTTATGAGAAGACATAGTTTCACTTAAGGTATGTTAATGTAATCGGAACTTTTAATTTACTACGTAAAAAATGTATTAGTTTTTCTAAAAACTGAATCTATGAAATTAGAAATTACAAACATACAACAGACAGGCATTGATCAAAAATCATAAGCTCGACTTCTATGAGAAAATGAGCTAAAAATATATAAAAAATATATAATTTATTAGAATTTTTTTGAACACTTGTCTAAGCTTATGTTACGGTAATATAGACTAAATTCGATGTTAAGGAATCTCTTTTTGTTCGTGAGATTTTTGATGAAAGCAATAAGTGATGCCGTGATCCCACACTTTCTTCAGAATGACGTCAACAACATTTCTTTTATCGGGGCAATGATACCACTCAGACAAATCTCTAGTACAATCGGCGTCTTGAGGCGGCATTCGATGCGGTATACCATTCACACAATTTTTGCAGTTCAACTTTCGATGCGTATCGCTATTAATATCTTCTTCGAGTCGAAACAATTCCTTAAGATCGGCGAGAGTGAAGTGTCGCTGCACATCCTCCTCATTGTCCACAACACAACTGCTTAACGCTTTTTTATGCGTCTGTCGTTGAAAAATTTTCTCTTCTATAGTACCTGTTGATAATAACCTATAGATGAAACACTGCTTTTTCTGACCATCTCTCCACACGCGTGCCATTGCTTGGCCATCATTGGCCGGATTCCAGTCTGGATCGTACATCACCAGACGATTAGCACCAATCAAATTCAATCCACATCCGCCCGCTTTCGAGCTCAGCATAAATATAAAATCCGAACTGTTTGGGTTATTAAAACTTTCGACAACTTTTCCGCGCTTTTTAATAGTCATTGAACCATCTAATCGGACATAACGGTAGTTACGCGCACGACATAATCGCTCGAATAAGTCCAATGTCTGCGTATAATTCGAGACAAGAACCACTTTATCGGTGGTTTCGGTTTTAATGAACGCCAATAAAGTGTCCAATATTTTCATCTTTCCTGATAAATTAGGCATTACTTGTTTCGAGTTAAGCGACGCAAAATCAGAGGGAAACTGGTTTAATATTTCATCCATACTGTTCTTGCCATCTTTGCACATATCATACGCCAGTTGCGGACTATTGCATAGTTTTTTTAAAAATGTGATCGCAATTAGTGACGCATTGCCACCAGTTTTCGAAGTATTCATAACATCATTGACGGCAAGTCTCACGGCTTTGCTCGAAAGAAAATATTTATAGATTTTTTTCTGCAAATCCGTCAAACCGCAGCAAATTATTTGTTCGATTTTAACGGGCAAATACTTCGACAGAATGGCTGACGTTCGCCTAATCATGCATTTGTTGACAATAGCGATCAGCTCTTCGAGACGCTCTTTGCCGATTTGATGGTCGCGATCAGAAGCTGCCGCATCTCTTCCGCGCAAAATTGGCGTTTCGTACTTTTTCCTAAACTCGGGCGCAGTTCCAAGTATTCCTTGGTTAACGAAGTGAAGTAAACTGAAGTACTCGAGAAGATCGTTCTGAATGGGAGTTCCGGACAGCAAAATCCGTCGCTTAGCGTTCAGCTGATTCAACGCGTGATACGTTTGATTTTCCATATTCTTCAATCGGTGTCCCTCATCGCAGATAATCAATCCAACCTCTCCCTGATGTAAGATATCGGCGTGAAGGCGAAACGTCTCGTACGATATTATCAAAACTGAATTAATACTTCGGCGGCCTTTGAATGGCGTTATAAACGAACGCAAATGGTTGTCGATATCTTGCTTGGAACCGCCATCGATCACCATTGGCGACAATCTATTCGACAACCATTTGATGATTTCGTTGTACCAGTTCTTCACTAAACTACTGGGCGACACAATAATAGCCTTATCGATGGTTGGCTTACAATCGGCACTCTGTTTGAGTAAAGTCCATAAAAGCGATATGCATTGCAACGTCTTTCCTAAACCCATCTCATCAGCCATAATACAGCCATAACTTTGCTCAATCTGTACGCCTGTCACGCAATCCCACATAAACTTCACGCCTTCTCTCTGATGCGGTCGAAGCACTGCTGACAGTACTGGATCCACCACAACATGAACTTTCTGTTCGCTTGCCTTCACTTTAAGCATTTGGTGAGCGCTCAGCGTTGGCGGGCTATAGACAACTAGAGCGCCATCTTCTTCGGGATCGTGAAGCGCGTGTCGACCGCCGGACATGCGAACGCCGAGCGATCGATACGAGGAACCTGTAAGCAGTGGTAAAACTATGTTTAATCATTTAAAATTTAATTAATTGTGATCACAGACCGCGATAATTATTGATCGGCACTTTGAATGGACGCGAAAGTATTTTGCGAATGAGCTCTTCGTGCGAAATAACGCGTTCACTGCCACACGCGAAACCGCTTCCATTGCGACCATTATTACCAGTTTTCGAGACAATAATATTTACCGATTTATTCGGACTTAACGGTTGTTTCATGTAAGTGGTCATCAATTTTTTACCACCAATTCGGCCAGTATTTGACGCATTTTTGCGTTTATTGAGTTGCGATGGGCAACCACTTCGTAACATTTCCAATGAAAACAATGGTAATAATAATTTATTAATTTTTTGTCGTTTTGTTTACAAAACGATTTTTATATTTAGTGCCAATAATTACGCACTCATTGATGCATAGATGGCGCTGCATGTATACATGTATACCAACATAATTGTCTCTGTTTATTGTTTAATTTAAAAAGTTTATAAATAAGTTTATTTTTAGTTTTTCGTTTAGTTTTATGCGGATATAAACACTAAGTTTTCTGTTAATGGAATCGCATGCATCGAGCAATGAGTTTTCTTCTTTTAAAAATTTTATTTTAAGACGCGTATATAAACTGTTTATTTTATTACGGGTAATATATATACTGTAAAAACTCTTTCTTATTTAATGGAGTATCTTTAAAACTTGGATTTTTTCTGCAACATTTTAAATCTGTTGCCAAAATTTTTGGTTATGAATGAACGCTAGAAGTTTTATGTGTTTTGGAAAACCTTTCGCAAAAGCGTTTTTTAATAAGTAATATTGCCTGTTGGCGCTTAATGGAGCGTCAAATAAAGTTCTTTTGATTTCGAAATATATAACCACGTTGTAAAAACTTATCGTAACCGTTAAAATTGAAATAAACGTAAAGGTGACATGAAATAGTCACGTATGCATTCATAAATTATCCATATTTGCGTAAATTTCATTTCTATGTCATATGTAATTCTACATAATATTAAAATAAACTAAAAATTTCTAAAGAAATTAATTAAATTAATTAGAGGAGTGATTAAAATTGTTAATTAAGCCACACTCGCTCCAATAAGCAAACCCCAACCCTTATCTTTATAAAAGCTACTATAATTATTAAGTTAAATTTGTATATAACTTCTAATAAATTAATACCAATGCTTCATAAAAATTATAAGCAATCATTAATTTTTAGCTCATGTGTTTCACAGCGTTTGTCTGTTCCACTCATCAGTTAAAGTTTACTCTAATCAGTTTTGTAAATGTTAATGCATTTTTAAATACAAAAATTATTGCCGTATGAATTAGTAAATTAAAATAAGCTCTGATTTTATGGAGCGCTTATCTATAAAAGCTAGTATTTTAATCCGGGACTATTTAAACGAACTCTTTCAAACTGCAGATTTCATGAACAAGCTTTTTGAAAGTCAACTCAATTCCGAATACACAGGGGAGTATTAGTGATTAACACTGTAATTTGGATATGCTGTTACTCCTCGCAAGAGCTTTTCTTCAATTCAGGTGCATAACAATTTTCGCTGTCGTCTGACGACGTGAGTAGCTTTTGGCGACTTTTGTTTATGTCTATTATATTTGCCATCACATCCACTGTGTTAAAGACTTTAAAATGGATTAACTTTTAGACAGAAACACTTTATTAAGCTATGTGGGAACAATTATAAACTTTATGAATTGATGAAAGGGCAGAACTTCAATATAGTCTATAAGTACTTATACTGTACGGAACTTTGAGAACATTAATACATATTTATTTATAATGATGTTATAAGTAAATGTTTTAATCAAAACCTTTCATCTGTAATACAGTTTAACACTTGTCGTTCAAAAAATTATTTAGTAATAATCCAAACTTTCTGATCAATTAACGAATTCTTAAATTAAATTTATTTGAATCAACTATTAAACATAATTTTCCATAAAAATTAAACATGAATACGTATATTTAAACGCTATATGTTTTATTTCAAAGGAATTCAAATGCATTCAAGATACCAAAAAAAATTAATCATTAAATTTATTTTTATAAAAAATTTACATTTTATTTTATCAGATAAAAATATTCCGCATAACATTAGTAAAATAAATTGTGCTTTACATTTATAAGATAATTTCACACTTAATACTAAGACTACAATGTTAAACTAAAAATGGGTAATAAATTTGAAATAAAAAACTTGTTAAGTCATTTTAATAAACTGATCCAATTAAATATAAAATAGAACTTTCAAATGACTTTATACAAATAATTTGTACTAATGTTTTATTAATTCAAAATCACAAAGAACTAGTCACACTACTTTCATTATATACAGTATAAAACAGTTAAATCAATGGCGTAATAATAATAATAATAATTAAAAAAAAACGAAAAACTCCGATCTATATTAACTTATTTCTTTTTATATCCACCCATATTCATTCCGCCACCCATATTCATCGATGACCATCCATACTCTTCGGTGGTTACCATTTCTGTTGTGGCCATTTCAGTGGTGGCCGCAGCTGTTGTGGCAGCGGTAGTCGTAGTGGTTTTATATGTTTTATACGGCTGATGATGTCCAACAGGATATGGCACCACAACAACCACTATTGGTTGGTAATGCTTATATCCCATAAAATGAGATAAAGGATTCGATGGATACATTGGCGGACTGTAAGTGGGTGTTGTCGCTGGTGTTTCTGTTGTGGTTGTAGTGGTGGTGGTGGTCGTCGTTGTAGTTGTTGTTTTTGGTGGTTTAGGGTATTGTGGCAGCGGTTGATACCTCATCTTCGGTGGTTTCATATTATTCATTCCAGTGTAGCCTTTAAAAGCGTGTGATACTTGAAACGCGAGAATAACGCTAATTGCGCACACAATTATCCATAAACTTTGACAACTCATTATTATTGAAATGTATAAATTTTTAAAGTAATAACTTGAAACGAAAGTAATACTTGAAACGCGCAATAGTTCACCGCGAATTCAGTAATAACAAAAAAATTGTGTGCCGTATTTCGGTTTTTATAGCGAACCACAAATAAGTGATGACAATTCATTTATTGGCGAATTTGTGTCAACTCGAAAACAAAAATAAATAAATGAAAGGGAAGTGAACTCAACATAAACCCGAAGAAGAGCTTATTTACACAAATAAGATATACCTATATATATAATTAAGTTTAAAAACCAAAAGTTAGTCGTCATACAAATCTGTATCGAGAGTTTCCGATTTATTTTTAAATTAAGCGATAAAACCAACTCTATTAATAATCGTGCGATGAGTTTTGATCTTGTAATTGTTTTGTAAAATATTTTGTTTTATTCAATGCAATTAATGAATAATGTTTTAACAATACAAGTTTAATATTATTAAGTAAGAAACGAAGTTTATGAACTTAAATGCAGACATGTTTTATAAGATAAGTATATAGAATTATATATATATTAAAAAAACGTAAATGTAATTATAATTAATGGAATTGAATTAATGTTAATGGGTATCCTTAAAAAATTTGCATAAAAATAAAATAGAAATAAAAAGTAGATTTTGTAACATGTGCTTAAAATTAATGCATTCATGTCTGCAAAAAAAGCGTTTGAAAAAGTTACGCACAAATTAAGTTTAAAATAACGATTAAAAAAACTAAAAGCTTTCGTTTTAAAAACAAAAGAAAATGATTTGTGTGTGCAATTTGTTTTTTGATTATTATATTACTCGCTGTCTGAAGTTGAAGAAGTGATGTCAGTAAAAGTAGACAAACGGCGATTGTTATTGTTTCGCTCAAACAAATGGAAGCGCGACGGCAACTCTTTCTCGTTCAAATTGATTCGTCGCACCAAAACTTTGGACGAATCCACGTTCAACGAAACCAGTTGACAACTCACCGGATTCTCTGGCATTGGAATTGGTTTGTAGCGGCAAATGTGGTCCAACCGTTCCAACTCGCGCTCCAATACTGGTTTGGCGTGAATGAAAGAGCATCGGTTGCCGAACACGCAGAATCCACTGCCGGCGAACAGTCGACATAACTTAGTCCTGTATAGCGGATGGCGGAAAGTGCATGGTCTGAGTTCGTGGTCTCCGTGAGCGAAGAGGCATCGATCGCCGAAACGACACGCTCCCAGTTCGTCGTAATGTCTGCAAAGCTCGATCTTGTATCGGCTCTCGTGATACATGTAGTTGTTGACCGGTGGCGGCGGAACTTTACGCAAATCCTTTATCGCGCTTTTGTTGTCCATTTGCCCAAAACTATTCTGCATTTTGCTTAAACTCATTGCTTCAATATAATTAATGATTAGTATTTAATTATTCAATATTATACTTCAGTTATGTATTGGTTATGGAAGAGTTGATAATTGAATCAGATATTGAAGATTACTTACTTGTTTGTTCAATGTTAACCGTTAGTTTAAATATAAAACTGAAACTTTTTTTCAGTTTTTTGAACAAATAATTGAACTGCAAATATAATAGACGTCTAAGTGTTGTACCAAAATATTCCCATTAAATTAATTAATAATAACGTGTTTAATCAATATTTTTATATTATAGTTTAAAGTATGAGTACTGTTGAGGTATTTGTTTTTGTGTGGTGAAACACCTTTGCCTTGAGTTCAAGTCAATACTGAAATTATTGAAACAATAATCAGTCTTTATATACTATTTCGTTAAAAACGGATTAAAGTGGACGATCATAGGACGATACGATTTTGGGGGAACTTTAATATCAAAGTTGTAGGAACGAAAAGTTGACCTCTAAAACGAAATCTTGCTTACTATAGGTTTAGTTTTACTTTTTAATTGGTAGATATATTCTAACTATTAGTGTAGTTCATCGTGTCTAACACGTGCAAACTTAACCCAAAGTGGGTGTTAATGTGTTTGGACAACACTACTGTAACAGTTTAGTTCACTGTAAAAAATTGTCATTAGAAAAAAGTTATGAACTAATTGTTAAGAGAACATATTGTTTTAGACTTTTTTAGACTTAAATTAGTTAAATATTTTTCTTATTATTATTTCTATTATTTATCGTTAGATATAACTGCATAAATAAAATTTTTTATGGATTTATTTAATTCTAACTGAAGTACTGAAATGTGCTGTTGTGTGCAATATTACGTAATTAGTATTTATAATTAGTATTTATTTTTAGCATTGTGATTATAAGCATATATCTATTCATTTTGATTCGTTAGTGGACCACACACTGCGATACACTAATCGAGACAAATGTTACTCAATTTTTCATATTTTACTTTACTGTATATGAGAAATAGAAGCAATAAAAAATATAATGTTAAACCAAAGCATAAAATAATAACATTGAGTGTCATTGAACTTTTATTTGACATTGAAGATACTTTTATTTTATTTTATTTTTTGCTTTTATACTTTTTTACGGATTTTGTTAAAATATTCTGTTTTAAATATGGAAAGTAGACATCGTTTATATTAATAAGACTTTTGCTTACTAGGAGTTGTGTATATTGAATGTCGACAAACTAACATTATTCATATTATTACCAATTAAGCCCAACAATTATGGAGAAACAAAAATCATTGTTTAATTTTTTTCGAAATTGTCCATAAAAATCTTGCATTTAGAACATTTTATGTTTAAAATTAAAAAAGTTATCTGTTTTAAAATTAGTTGATAAAAATGTAATTGAGGTCAAATGATATGATGTTGGGATTGCTATTAATCACTTAAACAAATAAAGCGCACACAACCCACGCTTATTGCTATATGAGCACATGTTCTGTCCACTAATTCTATAAATTTCCGATAAATGTTTACTGTTGTTTGACTTCAATACTATGGCATCGCTTTATCAGCATATTTATGTCCTCCAAAATAGATGTGTGCAATTTTTAGTCGAAAATTCCATGAAAAACTTGAGCATAAACCCGATAAACACAACATACCGATCTGATCAAAACTTACCTATACGACAAACAGCATACAACCAAATATTGGATAAATAATACTTTAGAAATACTATACTTGCACGTATTTTTAATCACTGAAAACCGGTTTTTCTGTGCATTCCTACAAAGCAAACAGGTTTTAAGTGATTGTAATATCATACAGTGAACGTATAGCATTATTTATCCAATATTTGGTTAAATTCTGTTTGTCGTATGCGTAAGTTTAGATCCGATCGGTATTTTAAATATTTCCCGATTAAAGAAACAATGTGTGGGGAAGAAAGAAATGATTGTGCTCTTTATTGAAATATTGAATTAACTTGAAATAAACTTTTGTGCAGATGCACAAAAGTTTGTTTTCAAACTTAACATAATTTTAATAATTATGAATCAAAAAAACTTTAATATACCAGTATGTAACTCTAATTTAGAGTTTTCAAACATTTTTGTAATAATATGCATCTTCACTACAGTACACATTCCGTCGCTAATCGTGTCCACTATAACTCTCATTAACAAACATATTTAATAGCTATTAATTTTAGTTTTAATAGTTTACTTTTACAACTTTTAGTTATGTCATATTATACCAGAGAAAGTAAAATTTGATATCAAACTGTTAACCGCAGTTAATTATAACAGTTTATATTTTAATGTATTTTGAGCTTCAATGAATTGTTTTTACAATTTGATATCGAATGGCAACTAATGCACATTAATAAACAATTGCGTTTACATATAAGATTAATCAAATTAATTTTTATGATAGTTTCGAAGTTAAACTAACATTAAAATATACGTTTCCTGCATTAATCAAGTTTTTAATTTCCTCTCTGGACTTTGTTCACACTTTAATTTAACTGTTCCGCTAATAATATAAAGCTTACGGAACATCTTTTACATTTAATTTCAAAAAGATTTTAAATATGTTCAAATTGAAATAACGGCGATTGAACATATAACACATTAACCCATGAACTTTCTATGCACACGTAATCTTTAGATTTAAGATGTTATTAACAAAAACATGCGATCAAATGGATTGGGAGACACTCCTCCATTGAGTAAACTCTAGGGTGTATTAGTAATGCACACAAAAAAACTATTGTGATCAATCGTTCTTCTTGGATAGATTTGGAGCAGAGTAGTAAAAGTATAGATAAAGTTTGATAACCATTTGGAGGAAAAGTGATATGACTAAAAATAGATGTGAAATGCGCTCAAAAAAACAAGGCTAAAGTAATTACCCGTGAAATTGCTATGAAAGTGGATTTTTATGTAAATCGTATTCTAATTTTATACTCATTTGTACTGTTTATAGAATAAAATGGTTCAAAATAGGAAAACCACCTTTAATACGATTTTTCATAAAAACGGTTACGAGAAAACCATCGACAACATCGCACATATTTTTAAAGTAAATAATCAGCAGAACGACACATTCAAAGAGAGCTCACTTTTCTCTTATTAAGGATAATGCATGATTAATATTAGAAATACATTAAATGTATGGAGAATAGCTTTATAAATATAAGACTGACAGACGGACGGACAGACATTGTCAAATCCATAAGCTCGCCTTTTTTTAAAAAAGTGAGCTAAAAAATATAGTGTCGATTAGCTTTTATGGAAAATGTTTGCGTACACATGCTGTCGTTTATTGTTGAATTAATATTAATTCTAAGGCAAAGAATCTTAAAGATTAATCCCAAAAAGGATTAATGATAGGATTTTGTTAGACTTTATTAAGGCATAGAGAATTGACCCAAATATTCTGAAATTATTATTTCATTTTGATTTCCCAACGTTTAATGTGTTGTTTGATATATCCCATGAAATAACTTACATCGATAGAACAAAAATCCTTTATTCTGGGAAAGGATAGAAATGAATCGATAATGAACTCAATAAAAAAAGTTATTGGCTTTATTTGTGCTTTGATTGTGCATCGATTACGCGATAAGTTTTAATAATTAATTTTTTTTAAAAAAAAGTTCACAACAAAGTGAATTATTATTAGTATTATTACAGAGCAATGAAATATTTAGATATAAAAAATTGTAAAAGTATTACCACACACACACTCACACCACACACACTTTACACAACAATTAAAACATCAATACAATCATAATTGAATTGACACCCGATTAGATTAAGCCACGGATATTATAGGATCAGTTGATTTTGTTGGTGAACCGGATTCGGTAGTCGATGAAGACACGGATGAGTTATTTTTAATGGTTCCGCTAATAAATATGGTGGCAGTGAATACAATGCCGATTATAAGCACAAGAATGCCAACAAACATGATACCATAAGCCACCGAATTAACAGAAGCGCCAACTGGTTTAGGAAACGCGTATTTCATGATAAGACCCATGATTAGCCAAAACGAACCGGTGATGCTCGAGAATAAGCCGCAATAAAACAGAATTTGGCGATTCTCGTCGAACTGCGAGATACGCGAAGCACTCAATCCCAGCACCATTTCTCGGCGGTTACGATACGATACGATAGCCAACTAATTTCTTTTGATTCTTTTCCACACGTTTTAACGCACTCTGTGGGATCAAATGCCCAAAAATGAATGAAAGTGAGTACAATACAGCGTTTTATTCTATTATTTCGCAGCGTTTAAGTTCATTCTACGAGGAGAGGGTAATGCACTTACACGAGAATATTGATTTTATTATTTTTTTTTACTGATTCACTATGCATTGTTATGACACTCGCATGACCTGAACGTTCGCCAAACCATTTCCTTATATTCTATATACCAGAGTAGTAGAGTTATATAATACTCTACACTAATTCTGTTTATAATGTATTGAAAAGGTGAGGCATAGCGAAACTTAAGCCGCGACTAACACTGCCAATCGAAAGTGTAATGTTCTTTGCTATAACCAAATCTTTGGTTAAATAATAAAAGCGTTCGCTTCTTCACATGCGTTTTCATGGTTTTACTTCGTTCGCTGCGTTATGTGTTTGAGAATAGTGTTATGTAACGTTAAATGGATTTTATAAATGATTTTTTCGGTGTTCTGTATTTAATGATATTGAAACGTCAAACATGCAGCTGTAGTTTATTTATATAAGTATAATGCCGTATATATTTTGTTGACTTTGGCTGATTATGACCATAATATCAAATAAGAAAATGATAAGTCCGCGTACGCCTAATAAATTTATTTAATCTTAAGTTGATTATAACTTAAGGAAATACTGTAACTTTTATCGTTATATAAGCGATTTCATATTGTTTATCAGAGATTATATTATGTCATAAATAAATATGATGTTCATCTAGAAATATATTGAATATTTTTAATAGTAATAAGTCTGCATTATATGAATATAGTTCAAGATTAATAGTTATTTTGGTTATTTAAAAGCAATTGTTTAGAAATAATTGAATTTTGTTTTATTTATAGACTTATGCAATTGAATAAATTAAAACTATCGTGTCTCGAATATTGATTAGTTTCCTAGTAATTATAAATTATAATTAAATTAAATTCCCAAATGAAATGTTCTGTGGTGGGCGACATGCTCTAGAATTTACAAGCCCTCACTTACGGTTAGCATCATCTTTAGGGTGTCCCAGAGGGAGGGTCTGGATGGGGTATCCCCCCATGAAAATCTGAAGTCATAAAATGCCATTTTTTCATGAAAATGGCACTTTTTTGCCGAAAAATCGAAAAATTGACGCTTAAATCCGATGAGTTTGACCCCCTTGATTTTTGGAAAAATCCGAAATGAGACCCCATCCAGACTTTCAAAGTCTGGGACACCCTGATCATCTTTCTTACCCGTATCTGCCGGACCTTACATTTAAATTAAATAATTAAAGGAATGAAGAATCAGATCGATGCCAAACAAATCGCATGATTATTTTTTTGTGGCATTTTACGTATATATTTTAAATAGATAATTTTTAGTTGCACAAGAAGATAAAAATAACACCTTTTATTAAACTAAATAAAAGTTTTCTGTTTATTGACATATTTCAGCAATATATACTAAAAGAAAAATGCTTTCAATGACATTTAAGGTATTAATGCACGCTATTAATATAATGAAATTATACTTTGTTACAAAATTGTAAAAAATAACGATTATATTATGAATAGTTCTTTGACGCGTTACTATAGATTAATTATGAATAATAATTATTGTGTTTGCTTTTGCGAATTAATATTTAATTATGCATTCGATGAAGTGCTGTAAATGAATTTAACATTAAGGGTATTCAATAATGTTAAATTTATATTGTTGTATTTTTTGGTCACATTAATAACAAAGTTTGAGCCCATGGATTTGTGATGTATATATCCATATCCATATTCTGGTTGCATAAATTCGAACATTGGATTTAACTAGTATTTCGATTATACAATGATTAAAAATAAATAAAGTTAATTTTATCTTTAATATTTTTATAAAATTTTCATAGCTTTAAACTAATTTAAATAAATATTGAGTTTGAGGAATTAAAATTTAGTAAATCAAATTAGTTATGCCATAGTGAAAACTACTACGCTTTTTTAAGTGCACAGAGTTTATCTACAATTAAAAATGCTAACAAAAAAAATCGTAAAATTAATTTTGTCAGTAATATGAACTTATTTTCTTAATAAATATTTAGAAATATTGAGTTTTTAAATACTTAAAGAATGCTTTAGTTTGCGTTATCTATATTTAATGTAAATGATAAAATAATAATATTGGGGGTAACATCAATATTTTTTATGAAAAATTCTAACATATGTTCTATAATTTTTACATTACGCAACAATTAACAGTCACTCGCTTTAATTTTAGAATCGCTTCTGCGTTCTCATTGCTTAAAATTACAATAAAAAATTATTCATTTTTCAATTTAATTTTAAATTTATTAATTAAACCCCAAATCAGAAAACTGTGCATTAGAAAAAAAATCAAACCGATCTGCACAGACGAGTTCAAACCGGAATAAATTTTATCCCAACAAATAATCAATCTCTAACGCATCGAATGATTTTTAAAAATTTAAATACGCATTCGAATTTCGAATCGCACTCACATATCCGTTAGATGTCGTTCTACGCTGCGCAGTATATTTGGTGACGAAAACGGAGACAAAAAAAAATGTTTCGCTCTCTTATCGATACGTGAGTTAACATTGCGTTTTGACGACAGCTGTCAGAGAACCAGAGTTGTGGCATATTTTTGTTTATGTTATTCCGACGACTGAAACGCTATTAATAATAATATCATTATTCAAAATAATAAATAATATTATATATTATATATATAACGATATTTTATATTATATTATACGTCTATATTTTTAGTGGAACGGAATAAAACGCGAAATCAATACAACATTTTATTGTTTGGATATTACACACACACTCACACACACGTCGCGTATTTTTTTATTGAAAATCGAATTCGTTTATCTTCTATTTCGTATTGAATTTTGGAAGTCCGACCATCGAAAAAACGTGAGTTTATGGCTACAGCTGAGCGTTTGTTTTGTGGCATAATTTTTTTCTTGTTTATGTGCTGTTATTAATAAATGCTATATATAATCAGTTTTTTTTTCTCGTTTTACTGTAACACTTCCTGTGTTTTTTGTTGGCACACACTGAAAATTATTAGTCATTATTAATTGCCATTATTATTATTATTATTATTATTTGTGGCATAAGACATCTCTGCAACAGATTTGCTGTAATTTGTGCTGTAATTAGATTTTTTTTGTCAGTCGTAACCGATTTTTTTTCTGCGTGATATCTGATTTTAAAGTTCTTTTTTGTAACGATTTTTTTTCATTTCATAGATTATATTAATTATTGACACTTTACTGTGATTAAGTTGCTATTATTTTGAGTGGCATTCGTTTCACTCGTCATAACTAATACCTGTCTCATTCAAACAGACAGTGCATTACATTTGGTCTAAATCAACGACACAACTGACAAAAAACGTTTTTTTTTGGTTTCTACTCAAATGGCGTTACATATTCGAGACAATTATTCGGATGAGGTTCACGAGCTTATGATGCGATACGAGGCTCTAAAAAAAGCGGGTTTCGACGAAGACACTGCCAACATGTACGCCAGAATCTGTTCGTCGGTCAACGAAGCGATTGATGCGATTCTGAGCCGAAGCCTATCTGCCAGCGAAATATCCGATTTGCGCGCGTCTTATGGGAAAAATTTTTCTAATTTTTCGGCGCATAATTTAAGTCTACAACAACAACAACAACAGCAGCCATCACACGAGGCGTCGAGTAACGCGACCACAGCTGCGAAAACAACGCCGATGTCAAGCATTTTTTATACAAAAAATTTTCATACCACAAATAATAGCGGGTTTAGTAATAGTGGTAACGCTTTTTGTAGTGACGGTTCGAACAGCAACTCAAGTGCCTGTGATTCGTTAGGCCTTAAGTTAATCAGTGATATCGATAACTGTTTAGGAAGTATTCTCGACAGCGACGACGAGCTGCCTCAACATAACGCGAATATATTTTTTAATAACAATAATAAGCTGAAACCGCAAACCACGAGCGGTAATATTATTATTGGCGACGACGACGTAAATAATAGCGCCACCAATAAAATATGTGATAGTATTAGCGGTGACGACAATCTATTATTAACTCGAAGCCTATCGCCGTCGCATTTTTTTGGAATCGAATTTTTGAAGCCTAAACAAACCAATACTACGAGTAATAATAGCTTTTCGATTGATCTCAATAAACATACGTTGGGATCGCATATCGTGCCCAACCATTTTGGTCGGGATAGTAGCGGTACTGCGAGTAATTTTAGCCGAAATAATAGTATATCGATGACTAGTTTTCTGAATCCGCCGAAAAAAACGTTCGCCGATATTGCGTCGACGAATACGAAAAAAGCGGTTCAACCGCCGAAGACATTGTCGCAGGCGATCAACGCCCGAACACTGACGAACATACAGCAGTGTTTCGATAATAACAATATAAGCAATAATAATAATAACAAGGAAATAGTAATAAATAAGGCGTTAAAGGTTAGCGGAGACACTGGAAATAAATTGTCGTCACTGGAATCGTTTTCGGCGCCCAATTCGAACGCCAGCACTAACGGAAAGGTTAGCCCAAATGTTTTTACGGTGAACGAGCTGACGAAACCGACGAATTTGATGGCGTATAAGGGTCTGTGGGTTTGCAATATATCGCCCGAAGCCAGTTATGTGACGCTTAAAAAAATATTTCGCAAATACGGAAATTTTACTGGTTTGCAAACGTTCGAACGAAAAGCGACGAATGGCTCGAATATCGTGTTCGTTCACTACGATAACGCTCAGTCGCCCACTGACGCTATCGCCGAACTTTTTGGCATTTACCGCAAAGACATTTGCATAGACGAGATGACGCCATTGAAACTACGATTCACTCCGAGTATGGAGCAAACGAAATCTGGTGATTTGCCCACAATGGAGAAAGCGAAGCGTGTGGTCGAAAAAAGTGGCGAATGTTTTAATTGGCGATTGTCTTCTGGTTGCCATAAAGGCGAACGATGTAATTTCAAGCATATTCCTATCAATAAGAGCGTCGATTCGCAGCCATGGGTATGTGTTTTTTGGCATTGTTGTTGCGTTTGATTCATTAATTATTTATATGATTGATATGTGTGTCGTTTGCGTTCGTTTTTTCTTGGTTTTTATATTTTCTTTATTTTTTGGTTTCTATGATTTAATTTTATGTTTGATTTTCTGTCACGTGTTTTGTTGTTGTTTTTTAATGATTCGTTTTTGTAAATATATATTTTTTCTCTTTAATTTTTTTAGGTGAAAGCGCTTAAGAAAAAAACAAACGAAATATAGAAAAAAAGAGGTGGCGATTAATTTTTTTATTGTTTATTATTATTATTGGCGCTTACAGTCGAAAGCACTGTTTTTTTTTGAAAAATTAATTAATTAATTAATTAAAATGCAAATTTGTATTATTGTTATATGCAAAAAATGAAAACAATATTTTTTTTTAAGTTGTCAAATATTTTGCGATTTTTTTGTTCGAATAACATTTTTGTGCTCAATTTAGCAGATTATTATTTTTTTGTCATGCATTTAACTCAAAACTAAAAATAGAAAAAATACAAAACTCATTGAAACAAATTTTTTATTTCAAATACCGATATAAGTTATATATAATTATCGCTAACGTTTTTTTTTCAAAATATTTAAATAATATTTTTTGCTATTGTAAAGAAAATAACTAATAATTAAAAAAGTAACTTTTCGTTGTCACAAAATAATAATAATAACACATAGTTGTTTTTTTTTGAGACTGAGAGAGAGAAACATATAATTTTTTTAAAACTTAGGCGTTATTTTTTAAATATATTTATAAACTATTTTTGTTTAGGCGTGCAGTAAGTAATTACCCTTTTTTTAGCATTTTAATGAACGGTTTTTTAAGCGATGCATTGCACTCACGATTCAGACTGAACATTTGAAAAGTAAAAATCACATAATGATATGTTTCTGTATAAACGATTTTTTAAAAATATATACATATAAACGAATACTATTTTTCTTTGTTGTTTATCTACTTAATGAATGACTCAGATATTTCTGTGCAATCAATTAACAACACAATATTTAATAAAACTAATTTTTTGCCAAAATTCTGTGTTTGAAATGTTTTCGTTTTTCGTTGCTGTTGTTCTCTTAACGCGTATTTTTATTTTAATAATTTTGTTTGAAAGTTTAAATTTGTGTCAATTAATAATTTTTTAATATTACGAACTTTTTTGATTTATAACTTAGATTTTGTAAAATAGTTTAGTTTTTACCAAAAACAAACTGATTATATTTTTGAGTTATATTCGACTTTTAAAAGGAAATATAGTTTTGATTATTATTTTTTCTGTTTGCAATAACGTTACAAACTCTATGTTAATCTGTAATTTTAAATACCAGTTCCAATTTTTGTTGTTGTTGTTTCGATTACTGCTCTATTAAAAAATATGCCTAAATTTTTTTCGTAAATATTATGATTGAATTATACGTTATCAGTGAATTCAATCACATTATATATAGGCTATAGATTAGTTTAAGTGTCAATTTATTCAGCGATTAGTAATTTTCTAACAAAATAGCGCTTAAAATTGTGTGTACGCTTTTATGTAAGTGTGTGTACGTTATGCGCACAAATATTTAGGCGCTGAGGAAAGTTTTATTAATTAATTAATGTAATTATTTTGTGATATGTCGAAAGATTGTCTATTTTTGGAGTAATAAGAGAAAAATTCAAAACCAAATCATCGAACAGGTAATAATTAAATGCTTTTTTAGAGATTTAAATCATAAAATTAAAAGGTACGCCTAGAATTATGGGTTGATTTATTCTCAAAGTCAAACGGTATGAAACAGTGACCAAACAAAATCAAACAAATTTTATAATGAAAAACAGTATCTAATAGTTTTATAAATTATAATATTTTAATTTAGCATTTTTAAAACAAATTTCACTCTTATTAAAGTACAGGCTATTTTTATTTATTCTTTAATGAAATATTTGAAATTTAAGTCTTAAAAAAGAGTAGTAGACTATTTACACGTATTTACACACATATATGCGTATGTATGTACAGATGCGCTGGAAAAGATATGGCAGTGTCCACGTTAAACTGTGATCGTTATAACACGTATAGATGCACAAAAACGGTCCTTAGGACTTTTGGGTACACGTGACTCGGGGTCCTTTAAGGTTCAGGTTCGAGTACAACTTCTTAAAATTCTAAAAGGTCCAGGTTCTTTCAGTTTGGGTTCAGGTCCGAATTCCTGTGAGTTAGGGACTTTGGACTTACATGAAAATATAATATGCATGAAATGTAAGTTTTTGAATAAGTTTTGGTAATGAGCTCAAACACATATGTTTATTAAAAACATTATACATACATTAGACGTAAAACAGGAAATTCATAGGAGCATAAAAAAGATGCCATACTAATAACATTGCTCGTTGATTACTTAAAATTAATGTAAACGAGTCCCGAGTCCGGGTTCAAGCCCCAGCCATAAAGACCTGCCAGAGTCCTTAAAAAACTTAAGGTTCACGTTCCGAAAATGGTTTGTAAGTGTCCCAGGTTCTGGTTTTCGTTGGGACCCTCAATCACCCTGACCTGTGCATCGATAATAGCACGAATAGTGCACATTAGTGTTGCCGTACCAGAAATCCAGCTCCGCTAATAGGATGTATCCACTGTTGATAACCATAAAGCGTTCGATAGTCTATAATAGTTACCACAAAAGTACATTGAGTTATATTTATAACGAATATATTTAATATGATAATATCAATAACACTTTACAATATTTAATACATAAATGAATGCTATAATAAATGCTATAATAAGTGATGTTAACTGATTGAATGCTAGCAATTTAGTGAAGTGAAGTCTGCTAATGACTAAATTATATAATTAATAATAAGTATTGAAATGAATAACAAAAGTAATATGAATAATTGAGTGAACTATAAGTAGTCAAGAATAAAATGTATTTAAATGTAAACTGTAAATTCGGAATAAGAAAGATATGTAAGATTCCATTACTGTTCGGTTACCAAAGATTACGTTTAATTCCACTTCCGTACCACATAATGTACAGATAAGGGCATAAACATCAAGACAAACAAAAAATCAATAAAACCTAATTATATTTTTCTAATTGTTTGCCCTCTGCGATCTGACAATGCTTTAACCGCATTTATTAATTTTCCAAAACCCGGTTATTCATGTTATTTTCTTCGTTTAATATTTTTACTTTATTTTCAATATTAATTTTGAAATCAGCCAAAGTTTTAGGGCGGGTTGCATAAACTCGGACTTTTATTTACCCCCAAAGAAAAATCGAGTGGGCACGAATCCGGTGATCTCGGCTGTAATTCTTGAGTACCACTACGACTAATCCATTTTGAAAAATTTTGATTTAACCAATTTTTCACGTTTCGTATGATTTATCATTGACTGTGCCTTTAAAAAAATAGGGGACAAACACACTTGTACACCAATTAGCACGCCAGACCATTACGCGCCGTTTTTTTTTCGTCGAGTGACATACGACGGTTTGTGTCGCTATAATATCGCCTGCTATACCTGTTTACGCAACCATTTAAGTAAAAAATAGCTTCATCGGAAAAAACTATTTTTATGGTAAACATTGGATCAATATTCACATTTTGATCTCCCATTCACAAAATTCCATCCGCCGGTCAAAGTCATCTTCGTTTAATTGATGCTCTAAATGTCATACATAAGCCGAAAACGATTTTCTCTTAAAATATGACTATTGATCGACGGCTGTTTGATTCGGTTTCTAATTTGTAAATGGATTTGATGGGAATAACCGTAAGTTTAGCTAATATATCCACAGAATTAGTTAGATTTGTATCTGATAGTGGCTTTCCGGAAGGTTTACTGTTGTCTACTGAGCCGGTTGCTTCAAATTTCTTAATTACATTGCTAATTACACTATGACGTGGTGGCGGAAGTTGTGGATATGTTGCGGTATGTTAAACCTCTAAATTCCACGGAAAGTTGATCCCTTGTAATACATTTTAATTTTAACCCAATCAACTTTTGCACCGTTTAAATAACGAAACGTGGTAACGGGTTCGCAAGTGGTCACCTAATAACAACACAAAAATAATATTAAATGAAAATCTAAATTGATATTAAATGTTATATAAAATTTCAACAATTTAAAACAATATCAAATTAGAATATTACATTTATCTGGTAAGTTTATAACACTTCACACAAAATTCTCTTTGAATCCAAACTTTAAAATGTATCCAATAATTATTATTAGGTCGAAATATTTACTTATTTACTGTCTTAAAAAATACTTCTAATATAAGTAAAACAAACAAATTCCCAAACAAAAGAACGCGTGTTAGTGTTTATTATAACTGGTTTTTATTGATCATTAAGGCTATTTCACTGACTAATCAATAGCCTTTAGGTGGCCTAACCTGTATACAGTGCGTACTTTTAGCAACGCATTCGCGACAATCTATCTAACAGAGTTCGGATAACACAGTCAAAGTGTTTTCTACATTTAAATGCAAGTATAAAATGCGTCCCAACTCTTTATAACGCTGTGTCCGTTTTGAGTTAAGTACATATATGATTATGGATTGAAAATGCTAAGCCCGTACTTTTAAGTAGCGTTAGAAATTATGGCCTACATTAAATTGAACTAAAACCGGACTACTAAAGTAAGCATTGTTTATCCAAACTCTGTAATACTATCAACAACGTATGTGTTGCTAAAAGTATGTACAGTAGCCAAAAGAGTACTGCATTAGACAAAGCCTTATTATGCATGAGATATGGTCAGCGCTGTTCCAGTTTTCCCAGTCTACTGCAAGAAACGAAGACAAAGGACTCGTTTATACAGCAGTTACGATATTTGTTACATAATAATTTTAACTATTCATTCACAATAAGCTAAAGACCAAACATTTTTATCTATTCCTCTGAATGCATATAAATGTTCTACTAAGCCACGCCCACAATTCCAGTTTGCTTAACATTTCAATGCATTGATAGGAATAGACAACAAATGTTTGATATAGACAGACGTCTAAAATTAAATCAATCGCGCTTTCCGTTTATAGCAAAATGTGGAAACGGGAAAACCAACTGTTAAGTTAGTTAAACTGAAAAACCGTCTACCTTTACGTCTTACTCAGATTTTATAATGCTTTCAAAATAGTCTCAAGTAGATCTGAGCGCGGATGCATGCGGGCTGGATATTATTGTATTAATTTGAGGCATGTTTTTTGCTGAGTTTGGTGAGTTGTGGAAAATATCTAGTAATTTTAAAATAAATTTGATGAGTTATAAAAACACAAACAATTTTTATTCTCATTTAACTTTCAAACACATATATTCGTAAAACAGGCAAGAATTAATATAAAACTTTACACATATGGTTTCATTTCAACACAAAACTTTCTCAAACGGGCAAAAGTTCGAGCTCATGCCAGCTTAAGCTCAACATAACGCTCAAATAAGAGATTTAGTGTACCGTAATTCTAAGCTCGAAGCTCAACATCTTTTGAGCTTAAATTTATAAGCTTAGCTCAAGCTAATTCATAAATGAGCTTTCGTTAGTAATTAATAGACACATTTTTACCATAAAATGTTTCAATGCTGTAAAATATTTTTGATTTTGAAAAATAATATTAAACTTAATCTTATTTGCAAGCTTTTGAGTTAAGGTAAGCGTTATTTTACTAGTAGTTATGACTAAAAATTGTAAATATGTAAAAACAAATTATATAACTCATATTAATAGTCAGATTCAATTTTTTTTCTAAAATATAAGCTCACAATTAAGCTCAAGCCCTTTCATAAATTAGTAACCTCGAGCTCAGGAGAACATTTTAATTTTGAAGTTCAGCTCAATTTTTTCTAGTTTTGAGCTTAGGCTCTGCATGTTCAAGCTCAAGCTCTGAAAAATTGAGATTTCTGCCATTATTATATATCAGGCAAAATATGAGTGTTTATAAATTTAGAAAAACTACACTAAATCGGGATTAATAACTAAAACCCACTTGTGAATCGGTCATCGTATTATTAATCAAATTTTACATTTTATCATTGCATTATATTTTAATTGTTTGAAAAAATTTGCCTGTTTTATGAAAAGTTGTGAGATATAAAGCCAAATGTTCATTGTTTTATGTTCCATTTTTTGTTGACTTATAAATACTTGTGTTCCACTGTATTATGAAAGTATTTCTGAAAGCATACACACCTAAATCACCAGACTCTTTGGGATACAAATTTTGGTGACGAATTTGAAATTTGAAAACCCCTGCGTTAAGACATTGTGTAGAAAATACAACCGCATAAACGAAAATTACAGTAGTTTGTAACGATCTATATACCGGTTGAATCTTGATTTGATTTTTAATAGGAATATTGGGAAAATAAAAACTAGATGTCGCTATATAAGACATTCCCTTCTGAATTTTTTCTGATATATAATATTTGATATATCTTTTATGTTAATATGACGGACGGACAAAGTTAAAAGGATAAATTTGACTTTTGAATAAAAAATTGAGCTAAAAAATTAGTTTATTAATTCAAAGCTCAATCAATTAATTTAATGTTTATATGAATTTATAAACATTAATAATAAATAATACTAGAAAATAGCCCCACCTTTGGTGGGTGTATATGGTTCACGTTTTGATTAAATGGATTAGAAGTCTACCCAACTCAAAAAATGTTTAACTGCAAAGATTTAGAACTCATGATGCAGTCAGTATTTGAACTTAGTTGCCCACTCCATTGAGTGACTACTCATTTAACCCCGCTCTATGAGTTTAGTTGAATAATATATTTGCAACAATGTACTTCCAACCCTGACAGCTAGGACCCCCACTCGTACCGCTCGAACCCTACCCGCCAAGCGAGGACTCCACCGCCCATCCCGTACTTCACCAACTCATCCCGGACCACATTTGCTTTGCCCCAAACTGCTCGCTTATCCTGGGGCCTACTCTTACCGAGGAAGTGGTGCCGACCCCTCTAGTGAACTCTCATTTAAATCAGTTTTTGAGCTGATTTGAATGATATTGCCGTAGAATGGTGTATTTAAGGTTTTTTCACACCTCCTGAATAAGGGAGTTACCACCACCTCGAGACCCACCTACTTTCACTACTTGCTTCGAGCTGAACCCATTGATGCAGGTGTCGAGTGGGTGGACATTTAAGTGGAGCGCTTATAATGCTAATGAAATAGTTTTTCAACCCATATTTTTAGAAGGGTCCCACCACCTCGAACCCCCTAATTGCGCTCCTCTCTTCATATTGAGTCCGTTGATATAGGTGTCAAGAGGATGGGACCCTCTGGGAGGCGCCTATAATTGTTTAACAAAACAGACAGACAAACAAATTATATTATTTATATATTATGATGATTGAAATTTGTAATTGAAATTTAGTAGATAACATAAGAATAAATCTAAAAATAAAATAATAAGCAACAAAGTAAAGAAAATCAAATTCTTTAATTACGAGATTCTTTAGATTCAACACTTCAAAAACTGAGAGCACTTTGCATTTA